>JABUQX010077724.1:7500-14277 GCA_015478945.1 Trachelipus rathkii | reverse complement strand
ATGGGTACAGAGGTGGTAGAAGTACTACTGATTTAATGTTTGCATTAAGAATGATACAGGAAAAGAAATGGGTATACAATAAGAAGGCATATATCGCCTTCACTTAGACTTGAAGAAAGCATTTGATTCTGTACCCAGAAAGAATAGAGAGAAGTTCTGGAGAGGGATTATGAAGTTGGAGGCAGACTGATAAAGGCAGTAAAAAGTGCACACGTGAATAGCATAAGTAAGGTAAGAACGGGGCATAAAATCGAGGAATGGTTTGAGGTAAAAACTAGAGTAAGACAGGGTAGTGTGCTGTCGCCGATACTGTTTATAGCGTATTTGGACAAAGTCATACGAGGTTTAAAAGAGAGTTTAGAAGAGATTGACGGAAACATCATGGTATATGCAGATGATTTGGCCTGTTGGAGTGGAGATGGTGAGTGAAAGGTGGAAGCAAATGGTGCTGTGTTTTGCAGAAAAATGTTGAGAGAAACAGGATTGAATATGAATGTGGAGAAAACAGAAATAATGGTAGTAAACAGGGAGGAGGAGGAGGAGTTGATATTAGAGGTAGACGGTAGAGAGAATAAAAATGTGGATAGATATAAATATCTAGGAAGCACTTGGAAGAGAAGGGGGGTGTGCAAAGGAAATTACGAGTAGGATTGAGCAGTATGGCAGCACTGTAAGAGCAGTATACCCCATCCTGAAAGATAAATATATGAAAAAAAGAGGTGAAGAGAAAAATATGGAGTGTTGATGCCGATACTGTTGTATGGGGCGGAGACATGGAGCATGACAGGGAGAGAGGAGAGTAGAATTCAGACAGCGGAGATGAATGTGTTGAGGACAGTAATTGGAAAGACGAGAAGAGACAGAGTGAGAAACGAGACAGTGAGGGAGAGCGTGGGTGTGAAACAAATGATTAATAAAGTGGACGCAGCCAAACTGAGATGGTGGGGACACCTGGAGAGGATCCAGGGAGAGAGAGTGCTAGCAGGAGGTGGAGGTGGAGACCGGAGGGAGTGAGACCGAGGGGAAGACCGCGGAAGAGGTGGAGAAACACAGTAGAGGATTCATTGAGGAAACACCAGATGCCTGCAATGGATGAGCTGATGGCGGATGGGATCGTGATGGATAGAACAAGATGGAAGCGGAGGTTGGCTCCACTGACAGGCTCGTAAGCCTGACTGGGAGAGGATGTGATAGATATAAAGATATATATATATATATAACTAAATATATATATATATATATATATATATATATATATATATATATATATATATATAACTATACTATATATATATATATATATATATACATATATATTATATATGCATATATATATATATATATATATAACAACATATATAACAACCAACAACATAACAGCTCTTGCTGCACAACCCATATACATATACCACATACCTATATATCTATACTCTTTATACCATGAAACCACCAAATAAACTTCGAAGACATCGTTGTTCTTCATCTATTTAAAGATCGTGCGATCGCCATCATGCATCCTGCGTTATGAGCGACATGGTTCAGCCCTTAAGTAAGTATGCTCATAACATGTAACATAACAATAACATAACAATGTATCAACAACAACAACAACAACAACTAACAATAATAAGGGAGGGGAGTCTAAAACTAAAAACAATATCTAATATATATATATGTAATATGCAAGTATATATATCAACTATATACCACAACATAATATATATAACTACATTTCACAGAACAAAGTCGCATAAACCTACCCATCCATAAAATAGGAAAATAATCAAATCACTTAAGAAAATAAAACGCAACCACAACCAAATAATAGTAATAACACCAACAGATATTAATAACACCATAAAGACCATCAAAAACTCACCACCAACAGGCCCAAATAACATCTCAAACATCTACATAAAACACTTAGGAAATACCGCACTTGCTCATTTAGCACACATATGTACAACAGTTCCATCAAATTAAGTCACAATCCCTTCATCTGAAAAAAAAAAACAATTATTATCAAATTTAAAACCAAGAAAAGATCCCTCAAACCCCTCTTCCTATCGCCCAATTTCACTGTTCTCCACTTTTTGTAAACTAGAAAAGTTCATACTTAATTAAATAAAACAACATATCCCCAAACAAAAGTTCCAACACGGCTTCCAACAAAACCATTCAAACACAACAGCAATAACAAACAATATACAACTAATAATAGACGGCTTAAATCTCAGGCCCTCATATAAAACATTACTCATAACAATCGACATAAACAAGGCTCTCGACAGAGTCCCCAGAGTATATTAATACATAATACACAAAATAAATAAATAAAACACCACTAACTTAAATAAATTTTCAACAAACTTCTCTTTAAGGGAAGAACAAGTGTAAAATTTGCTATTAGACTAAAAAATTTGATTTCAAAAATAAATAAAATGTGGCTGAAACTTATTTTAATAGTAAATTATAGATTATTTTCCATAGGCTAGACTATTTTTTCTGACATTCATATAAATGTTTTACCGCGACCGTGAACATATGCACACAAGCACTCATATATATATATATATATATATATATATATATATATATATATATATATATATATATATATATATATATATATATATATATATATATATATATATATATATATATCTATATATATATATATATATATATATATCTCCTGCTCTCTCCGTGTATAAAGCTAGTCAATTTTTACCACATAACCTCAATCAAGAGATCAAAAATAACTTCTCAATTCCGAGATCACAATTGGCCAGGGAAAGTATTTGTATGGTTTCTGACCAGAGTATGGTAAATAACCCAAGATGTTGAGAGGCAGTAGAACCCTGCTTCAGCACAACGCAGTCGGAGTGCTTGACACCGCAGGCATGGGTTCGCATTCGGATTTGCAGCCTTTCCAATGCGAAAAGTATGAGAGAATTGATTGTATTTGAATAGATTGCATACTATTGTCATGTGTTGGCTATGTTAGTATAGAGATGTGTGTGTGTGTATTGAGATTTATTAATACATATGCCGCCAACACAATACACGTAAATGTGCAGAAAACCTCCCTATAGACGACAATATTTTCTGTCCGTTCACAAAGCCGAAAGAAGGATCGAACCCATAACAGAGAGGTCGCGTTCATATGTATATATATATAACATATATATATCTTTTTATATATATATATATATATAATAAATAACATATATATATATATATATATATATATATATATATATATATATATATATATACATATATCTATACATACTCTGTATATATAACTATATATATATATATGGTCGGCCTCCCGAAAGCAACATGCATGCAACTAAAAACTATAACAGCTACTGGAAAATAAAAAACATATTTTATTAATCGGGAGACATTTTTATCCATGAAATTAAAAAAAAAAAATAACGCTTTTGAAAAATTTAAATTGTTAAATACTAGAAACTTGAATGATATTACCGTTTTCTGAGAATACGAAGAAGCTCGAGTAGTCAGAGAGCGCAAAGGTGCCAAATGTTGAATTTTTTTCCTTTTTATAATTAAAGAATATCCTACGGGTAAACAAGAACGATGGATAGAGTCCGGGTTTCTCTCAGCCTACCGAGGGACGACGGGAGGTCGTCCCCCTCCGTCCCTCCGTCAGCAGCTCGAACCCCCTAAAGAGGATATAAAAGAAAAAATAACATTTCTCCAAAACGTAAAATTAAAATACTGTTTGGCAACTCTTGATCTCGTGAAGTAATGCAGGATTCAAGGTCAATCACACTGTACGCCCGCCAGATCTAAGATTATACTAGTATTTAAGAGTTTATTAATAAATATTAGAATAAAATATTTTTTTTGGTTTTATCGATGAAATTGCTTGCTAAAATCAAAAATGTTATTTTCCTGTAGCTGATATAATTTTTTAGTTGCATGCATGATGCTTTCGGGTGGCTGCCCTTATTGGATATATATATATATATATATATATATATATATAGATATATATATATATATATATATACTTCTTTCTATATATATATATATATATATATATATATATATATAAATATATAGCAAAATAATATAATAACGCTATATATATATATATATAGCAACATATAGAAAACCCAACTCTTTCTTAACTAATATATTCTTTGCTGCTGCTATGTATATATAACACCGCCATATAACGCATATGCTAACTTGTAACTGCTGTAACAATATATATATATATATATATATATATATATATATATATATATATATATATATATATATATATATATATATATAATATATATATATATATATATATATATATTCTTTTAAAATAAATCTTCATTCTGTATTTGATTTTTCAAATAAAAAATATATTATACTTTTGAATATACTAAATGTATTTTCACTCTCCATTTGATTTTGGATGGAATTTTTAAATATTAATATACTTAATAAATATTTTACGCTAAATATTATGCAGATGAGTAAAAATGATTAAAGAAATATAATTATGAAAAAAAACTCTTTTAATAAAAAGGAAAAAGCTGGAAATTAGTGGCAAAAGGGAAATTTGTTTTGCATAAAAGCATGTTTCCATTAATATATATATATATATATATATATATATATATATGATATATATATAAATAAATATAAAGATATATATATATAACTGCTAACTAATATAACTCAAGTATATATTTATATATATATATATATATATATATATATATATATATATATATACAGTAATAAAAAATGCAATTAAAAAGTAAGAGAAGAAAGGCAAACGAGATTGCTGTAAGAATTTATACTAAATTAATGTTTAATCGGGTAAGAAAACAACAACAACAACAACAACCAACAACAACAACAACAACAACAACAACAGCAACAACAACAACAACAACAACAACAACAACAACAACAACAACAACAACAACAACAACAACAACAACAACAACAACAACAGCAACAACCACAACGCTTTATAGAAAATCGCTTAAACAAATGAGAGCTCATAAAATTTGAAACAAACAAATTAAAACTAAAGTAACATCGTTTCTTGCTTAATGTTTACAAATAAAAAAAATTATTTCAATGAAAAAATTTAAAACTTTTTTCCTGACCCAATTTCCTATTAGCTAATGGCAAACTTGTTAAAATGTCTGACCAAGTAATATTGTTCTTTCATCAGACAACTCCTTAAGAAAACTAAACATATTCGTTCAATTCCACAGGAAAATTTACATTACACTGAAGATTAGGTTCTTTCATCTGCATTTCAATTTGGGTTAGTAAGCATTGCACCAACCACCAGTCATATTGTTGAAATTTGCTTAGAAGCTACTAAATAAAAATTGCATCTGCAATCCTAATGGGGATGGGAAGGTACCTGTTATGAAGACGAAAATGTCATTTATATTCCCCTCCATGTCAAAAAGCAAAATATAATGGGAATGTTATATTGAAATTTACAAAGGCTACCAATAATGTGAGCATTGTATTTTTCAGCCAGAACACGAGAATCAGATATATATATTATATATATATATAATATATATATATACTATATATATATATATATATATATATGCTATACTCTCTATATAATATATATATATATATGTGTTCATATATATATCTATATAATATATATATACTATATATATAACATATTCAGATATTGTGCAATAAACGCAACCATTATTTGTATATTTGTAATGACCGGTCCTAATTGGGTTTGAACCCACCCACCCCGCCCGAGATGGTACTCGTAGAGCTTACCTCTTGATAATGATGAGCTAAAAGAGCATAATTTTACCTCTGATAGCTTCCGGAGAGTGAGGCGTGTCTTGGACACCTAACCTCCGACAGGCCTCCCAGCTCACACTCGGGTCAGGGGCAACAATGGGTAATTTTTTAATTGGACATGATTAGGTATTCAAAGATATTTGTGCAATAAACGCAACAATTATTTGTATATTTGCAATGATGGTCCTAAGTGGGTTTGAACCTTACCCTTGAGATGGTATTTCCAGAGCGTTTTAGCTCATCGTTTCGATTCTAATGAAACTTTACTCAGTGAATCACTCGACTCATAATTTTATGTATTTCTTGTCGTTCTTACTCTCTTCTATTTCCTTCGGCGGAATTTTTTCTTAGTAATAATATTCGTGAAGCAAATAATTTAAAAAATAGACGTATACATATCCCCACGTGTTATTTTTTAAAATCCTCTTGCTTAAAAAAAATTTATTTAAATTTACATGTTTTTTTTTTTGTATCACGCCAACGCTCTACGATCAGATTCATGCCCAGAGTTGTCAAGCTTTACCGTGCAGATGCCGGTTTATTTTTATTTTATTTTAAGATTTTCTGAATTTTGTCGATTTTCGTCAGTTTGCTGTATAGATATAAAATTGAATATTGTTGTGCAGTATTGAATAATTTTTGCAATCATGAAAAAACCCATAAATTTTATTAAAACATTCATGCAAATTAGAATTTTAATTTGCTAGATGTGAGAGGAAATAGTGTCCGTCTTTTGAAGGACTGTCTGGCAGTTGCCTTTTGTCTTCTGCTCTGGTTAATTTTGGTTTGAGTGAATGGGATAACATTGTGAAGTGTCAGTGTAAAGCTATCGATCTATTGTTTTAAGGATATAATATGAAGTTGCTAGGGAATAGTTCTTGTTTTGCACTTTGTGCTAAACATTTTTTTGTTCTTGTTGTTCAACTTAAAAAGTAAAAAAAA
>JABUQX010077723.1:12500-43512 GCA_015478945.1 Trachelipus rathkii | reverse complement strand
GTATATTATCAGACGGGCACAAATAGAATTTCACAAATAGAAAGTACACTTACCCCTTGTTACTCCCACTGATTAATTTTTCATTGTCAAAAACATCTTTAATAACTTCTGTAAATTTGCTTTTCCTCCTCTTATTCTCTCTGACATATCTGTTGTTAACACCTCTTTTGAAATGGCTAATCTCCTCGCCCTCCTTTCTCATCTAATTCTACCATGAAGATTCTGCCATCCAGTCTCCTATTCCTTTGCCTGTTATTACACATGATAGTAGTAAGGGATTACTGAGATCTATTGGAAGTCAGAAAAACTTGCCTCTCGGATGGCATATCTCCTGTGTTTTGAGTGAGTGTTTCTAAGCTGACGACTGTCACCGTTCAACTCTATTCTCTGTGACTTCATTCTAATACTTTCCATCGGTGCTAGCTGATCCCCAATAAGAGCAGCTAATTTAAACCTTTAAACAATCATCATTAAAGCTCTCACTTTTGATTTTGTCTAAAATCTTTGGATTCACTTCAAAATCTCATTTCCTACTTCCTTTTTTTAAGATCAAAAGTGTTGGCTTTCCCTTTGGTTCAATGTTAACTGATGAATGTCTTTATCCTCACTGAGTTTCTGGCCCTTCTGCCCCATGGGGAATATTGAGGAGTCTTGTCTGTGGTATTGGACATTATCAAAAGCTTTTGATCGGGTGTTTGCCGGACCACTGGCTCTCTAAGCTTCCCTTTCCTATGGGCTTCCACATATCATATGGCTTCATGTCTAGGTTTTGCTCTCAGATTGCTTCCATATCAGCAGTTGTTGAATATAGAGCGATCTCCTAATCTTTTCCCGTTCATTGGAGGCTTAGAGTGTACCTCAAGATTTTGCTATATCCCCAATTTAATTCTTACCTTCATTAATGATCTCAATTGCAATTCTACCTCTATTCATTCTTTTGCCGATGGCTCAACTATCCATCCTTCCAGTCATTTCAAATCTATCACACTTTTGCATCTAGAAATATAGATTCGTCCCTCGACCTCAACTTTCTGATTTTATTCTTCTCTATCCGGATGGGATTTCCCGGTAGGGTCACTTTAACCTTATGAAATTTCAACCTTTAGAAAGTCAAACTTTTCAAATCCCCCCTTTCTCTAAAAACCACTTCTCCCAACATTCCTATCCTCATCGATGCCTCTACCGTCTCACCTGTGAACGTATAAACATTCTTGGTTTAATTATAAACAATAAATTATCTTAAAAACTTCATATCACAACAGTTACTAAGGCAGTCCCTATGAGGCTGGGGAGCCGAATCAGATTTTGGGAATTCAAGTTTCAATTTTCGGGTTTGGGCTTGGGTTTGAATGAGTTTTTCTACATATTTTTAATCTGTCGCCTTATTTATTAGAGCACCGTTCTTGAGTGATGGTAACTTATATATATATATAATAATATATATATATAATATCAGGGTATGGGTTCATAGTACATATATATTATATATATATATATACTATATTATATATATATATATATATATATATATATATATATTATATATAGTATATATATATATATATCAGGGTGGGTTCATAGTAACAAGTACTTGTACTATGTACTTGTACTTAAGTACGATTTTTTGGAGTACTTGTACTTGTACTTGTACTTGCAGTTTCTAAAACCAGTGTACTTGTACTTGAGCCTTTTGTACTTGGTACTTGTGCTTGGTACTTGCAAGTACTTTTTGGCATTTTTAACTTGCCAATATTTTTTATTTTCTTTTTATCATTTTCCTACGTATTGATATTATTATTTTTTATAATGATATTTAAATAAATTTCTTATGAATAGTAAAAGTATTGTCATTAATTAATATATATTATATATATATATATATATATATATATATATATATATATTATATATAAAATATATATATATATATATATATATATTATATATAGTATATATCCTTACAAAAAACCTTTTTTTTCCCTCAAAGACTGGGGGTAAGGTTGCGTTAAACATGTTAACGCAGAAACAGAAAGAGTGAGTAGAAGAATATGGACCCAAGTCGAAAAGAAAGCCCAAGACTAACTTCCCTTTTAGCCTAAGGACTCGTCGCAGTCCGAAAATCCACCCTAGAGCTTTCACGGGACCCGCGACGACCCTCAACTATGGCATCTCGCCCAATGGGGGTTCATCCCTTGGCCCAGGTGGGCCACAACCATACACCCTCCACAAAACCCTGCAATTTACTCCTATTATGCACTTTTTTCTCGCCCTTGTTAAAACTTACATTCCTCCTCTAGACATTCTTTGCTGACTCAAGTCACTTTTTATTCGGGTCTCCCAGCCAGTCGATTTCCAACACACTCACCAGTATACATCCGCTTAACCAACCGATATTCATCCATTCTTTCCACATGACCAAAACCATCTCAAACATCTTTCATTTATTCTCTCATTATTCCCTTTTTTCTTACCATACAACTCTGTAATACGTTCATCTCCTCATTTCATCAATTCTTCTCACACCTAACCACGCCCTTAAGATTGTCCCAAATCTGAACAGCATTGTATTAGATCTATACCTTTCTTATTTCCAGACCATAGTCCCTTTTTTTTAAACCTAACTATTTTAAAAAAAAACATTAACACAGTAACAGACTTACCATTCACGCAAGACAACTAGGCGCGCTCAAGACTTAGTTCTCTTTACATCCACCAAGGATTTAATTGCACCAGCCCCCTTCCTGCAAATTTCACAAAACTTACCTTACTACACTCGGCATTTCATCGTTCCCTTTTCGCTCCAACATTTATATACCTAAATATTTAAAACTCAGTCACTTAGTTACCAGCTGCTCACCACCTAGCATAACTTCACACCGAGGACTGTCCCTCACTCATAAACCATAAGTCCATAACCTTACTCTTATCTACGTTTACTTTCAAAAACCCATCCTTTTACACACCCCTCCAAATTTTTTCTACCAATCCTCTCAAACTCTCTTCAGATTCACCTCACAAAACAATATAATATAAGCCTATATATATATATATATATATATATAATATACCTCCAAATTTTATATATATATATATATTATATATATATATATATATATATATATATATATATATATATATATATATATATATATATATATATATATATATATATATATATATATATTATTTTTATTTTTTTTTTTTTTATTTTTTTTTTTTACCTTGAGCGGGGTAGTGGTACGTACAGCCTCTCTCATTCACACCTCCCCTCATCTCGCCCTCACCCACCTCCTCCACCCCACTCTATCCCTCGCCAACACCCTACCCTCTTCCTCCCTCATCCCTCCCTCCTCCAGCATCTCCTTTATTCCATCCATCCACCTCCTTCTTGGTCTCCCTCTTCCTCTCCTTCCTATCCCCTCCGCCTCCCAAACTCTCCTAACCACTCTCTGTTCCTCCATTCTCACTAGATGCCCATACCATCTTAACATTCCCTTCTCCGCTCTCCCCACCAAACCATTCCTCCAATCACATCTCTCCCTCACCACCCTATTCCTAATCCTCTCCCTTCTGCTAACCCCACAAACCGCTCTCAACCCCTTCATCTCAAATACTTCCAACTTCTTCCTGGACCTGGCATTCAACCCCCACGTTTCACACCCATACAACACCGCTGGTACACAAATTTTTTCAAACATACTTATCTTAACTTTCTGTGATAAATCCCCCCCTTTCCATAATTCTCTCAGACCACTCAAAGCTCTCATTCCTTCTCCTACTCTATGTTCTATCTCCTCCTTCATCCCTCCCCCCTTACCCAAATCCATCCCTAAATATCTAAAAATCTTTACTTCTTCCAATACTACACCCCCTACTCTAACCTCTAACCCCTCCCCCTCCTCTCTTTCCTCCTCCTCAAACACTAACACTTTACTCTTACCTGGATTTATTTTAAGCCCCTTTTGTCCACACCATTCTCTCAAAACTTCCCCCACCCAAATACCTCAGCCTTCGCGCCTTCGGCCACTAGGGGCAGTATTCGTCCGCAAACAGTTTATGTTCACTCCCTTTATCATTCCCATTTCATCAATTCCACCCCCCTTCCCCTCCCTTTCACCATTCTTCTGCAACACTCTCCAATTAAACAAATTTGAATAGCCACGGCGAATTACACACCCCTTGCCTCAAACCTCTCACCCACCCCAAACATCTTCACTCTTCCCTCCTAACATCTCACACACATTCTACTATTCCTATAAAAGGCCCTAATACCTTTACCTAATTTACCCCCCACTCCATTTTCCTCCAACACCCTCCACAATTCCCCCCTCTTCACTCTATCATATGCTTATATTATATATATAATATATATATATATAATATATATAATATATATTATATATATATATATATATATATATATATATATATTAATATATATATATATAATAATATATATATTATATATAAGGCGAGATGGTTGGATTCATTGGATTTGGAAAGTTGTATAACAAAAACGTTTTTTCAGAAAATAGTGACGAGGGATTGGAGAGGATCAGTAATAATACCCCTTTATATAAGGGTAAGGGGAAAAAGGTAACTGTAAGTATTATAGAGTGAATTAGTTTATGAGTGTTGTAGGGAAGATATATGTTGATATTTGTCGAAAGAGTGCGTCGAGTGGCTGAATGACTGACTGATTGGTGAAGAACAAGGTGCGTTTAGAAGTGGTAGAGGATGTGTGGATCAAATCTTTACATTGAAACAAATGATTGGGATAATGAGGGAGGAGAAGAATAAATTGTATTTAGGATTTATGGATTTGCAACAGGCGTATAATAGGATTAATAGGAAATCTATGGCAGGTGTTAGTGATATGGTGTTGGTGGTAAGCTTCTGAATAGAATCAAAAGTATGTATGACGATAGTGAAGCGTGTGTAAGAATAAATATAGTCGAAAGTGATTATTTTAATATTAATAGCGGAGTGAGACAGGGATGTGGTATGTCTCCTTGGCAATACAATCTGTATATGGATGAGGTTATGAAAGAATTTGAGGTAGGGGTGACAAGGGATAAAGTTAGAATGATAGAGAATGGATGAGAGTGGAGGATTCCTTACCTTTTATATGAGGATGATTTTGTTTTGTGTGGCGAATCTGAAGAGAGTTTGAGAGGACTGGTAGAGAGATTTGGTAGGGTGTGTAAAAGGAAGGGTTTGAAAGTAAACGTAGATAAGAGTAAGGTTATGGTTGTGAGTGAGGACACTACCTCCAATGTGAAGTTATGTTTAGATGGTGAAGCAGCTGGAAAGTGTCTGAATTTAAATATTTAGGATATATGTTGAATGAAAAGGGGAGCGGATGATGCAGAGTGTAGTAGGAAAAAATTTGAATGCACTTAAGCGGTGCGTGGCAGTTAAGTCGTTGGTGGGATGTAAGGGACTAAGTGTTGAGTGCGCTAGGGTCTTACATTTGGGGTATGTTGTTACCCGTGTTAAGGTATAGAAGTGGGACTATGGTCTGGAATTAAGAGTATAGTCTAAATTACTATGTGTTCAGATGGGACAATCTTAGTGGCGTGTTTTAGGTGTGAAAAGAAATGATAAAATGAGGGGAATGAACGTATTAGAGAGTTGTTTGGTGTGAGAAGAATTGGGTTAAATGAGAGAATAAATGAAAGTACGTTGAGATGGGTTTGGTCATGTGGAAAGGATGGATGATAGTCGGTTCGGTTAAACGGATATATAGTGGTAAGTGTGTTGGGAATCGACGGATGGGGAGACAGAAGAAAAGTGGAATGAGTCAGAAAAGAATGTTGGAAGAGAGAAAATGTGAGTTTGGCAGAGGCGAGAAGAAATGTTCATAACAGGAGTGAATGGTGAGTTTTGTGAGGAGTTATGGTTGTGGCCCACCGGCCAAGGGAAGAACCCCACATTGACGAGAGGTCATAGTTGAGGGTCAATCGCGGTTCCGTGAAGCTCTTAGGGAATGGATTTGTCTGACTGCGACGAGTTCCTCACTAATTGGTATAAAGGGGGCTGTAAGGTTGGGCTTTCTTTTCTACTTGCTTTCATATTTCTTTCTACTATTTTTATGTTACCGGTATATTAGTTACCTTGCCTTCCAGTCTTTTGGGGAATTAAGATCATGACTTGATGATGATGATGATTGCAGTGAAGATGAAGGTATAGAATGTGCATATATATATATATATATATATATATATATATATATATATATATATATATATATATATATATATATATATATAATATATATAAATATATATATATATATATATATATATATACAAGTTTTCATAAAGTACTTGTACTTGTACTTGTACTTGATACCATGTACTTGTACTTGTACTTGTACTTTGAACAAATTCTAGAGTACTTGTCTTGTACTTGTACCAACTTGACCACACATAAACTAAAGAACAGAACTCACTCCTGTAACTAACCAAATATGTATAAACTGTGTACTTGAAAAAATGTAACTTGAACCCAACCTGATATATATATATATATATATTATATATAATATATATATAATATTATAATATATTATATATATATATATAATATATTATATATAATATATATATATTATATATATATATATATATATATATTATATATATATATATATATATATATATATATATATATATATATATATATATATATATATATATAGCCTTAATTTTAAATATCTTTGGTACTAGTTTGTTACTTTTTGTTTTTTTATTTTAATTTTTAATCGTTTGCCAATTGTTTTAAAATTTGATAATTTGATATCTACAAATGATGAGAATGTCAGCGAAACTTTCGCCGTTTAGAAATTAAAGCCAATTATTAGTTTATTTTTTAATTTTTTAATTTTTGGTTTATTATTATTTTTTAAATTATTATTAGATATATTTTAAGGTTTTTTGCCTTTGTGTTCCTTTTTAGTTAATATTTTATAAAATAAAGCATTTTTAGTTTTCATACGAAACACTCGCATATTAGTTTGTTAGTTTGTGTGTGTTTTATAACTGGTTAGTGCTTGATCTTTCAAACTCATTTATTTAGTACTATTTATTGTTTATCTACTTACTTATTATCAGTTATCAAAGATTGTCTCTCGCTAATTAGTTTTAAATTTTGTATGATAGAAATTATTGTTTACGACAGCTTTTTGTGTGTTTCTTTTTGTGAGTGGGCTGTTCGAACGACTGGACATAAAAGACGTAGGGTTAGGCGCAGACCGAAGGTTCTCTATTAAATTTACCAACGTGCGTGGACTGCGTGCTAACCATGAATCTGTGAAATATCACATCTACAACTCTCAGCCTAACATTATATTACTGCTGAGACCCAGCTAGCCAAGGATTCTATTTCAAATAAATTTTATATCTCCAACTATGACTCTTTCTATAATTTCAGACTGAATGGTGGAGTCTGTGCCAATATAAACATAACACTCCTGTAATACGTCTCGAGAATCTTGAATCTCGTAACTTCGATGTTTTATGGCTTAAAATCTTTCTCCCTGCTACAATCTTTATTTTGTGTTTCTGCTTTTTGACTATCTTACAACTTTTTATGAGTCTGTTACTTCATCCATCCAAATGCCGAAATCTTCTATTTAGGGGGTTTCAACTTACACCACACTGAGTGGTTGGTCTCCTCTCACACTGATGCAGGCGGGGATGTGGCCAAAACATTCAGTATTTTCAACGATCTGGTACAGTTAATTAAGGAACCTACACATATCCCAGATCGACCTAACCCATTCTTGAACAAGTTTGACATACATTTTTCACCACTAGTCCCTCTCGTTATAAATACACCATTTTTCCTCCTATTGGTAACTCTGGCCTCAACCTTGTAGCTCTTAATTATAAAACTTTTTCTCCAGCAGCTCCAAGATGCCCTAATCGTAATTCCTGACACTTTAATCATGTTAGTTGATAACTACTCTTGGAATGAATCCTACTTTGACTCGGAGGATGCTTCTGTCACCGCTGAAAAGGTAGGGGCCGTAATCAAAGAGGGAATGAGCAGGTTCGTTTCATCTTCAACTAAATCTTTTCTCCCCAAAATCCATGCTTCAATGGAGCTTGTTCTCGCGACATTCAGAAGAGAGACATTGCATTTCGGGCATGGAAAAACTCTCCTTCTCCTATCACAATACTAGTTTCCTTTCTGCTGGGAATCGTTGAAGGGATACTATTCGAAGAGGCTAAGCGTATTTTAACTATAATAAAGTGAGCCAACCTGCTTGGTTCTCCTACTCATAAAAATTTCTGGTCTATTGCCAAACCATCTATAACAACTTTTGTAATCCCCTTATTCACTCCGACGGTTCTGTAGCTAATTCTCCTTCTGAAAAGGATTACTCTTCGGCCTCTATTTTTCATCTAATTCTACCCTGGACAATTCTGGCATCTCTCCTCATACTCTTTCTTCTCTCAGATTTCCCATGCCTTTACCTGTGTTTGCACATGATCGCATGGATGAGATCCTGAGATCTATGATCGCCAGGAAGGCTAGTGGCCCTGATGATATTCCTCCCCGTGTTATGAGGAAGTGTGCTTCTAAGCTGGTGCTTGCCACCGTTTCAAATCTACTCTCTATGTAAGTGTGTATAATATTAAATAAAAATATATATTGGTTATATAATTTTGACATCTATATTTTCTATAGTTTCTAACTTTAAAGTGTAAACTCTACGCTTATATATATATATAGTTAATATAATATTATATATAATGTAAAGTTATATATGGCTAATATGAAGATTTCGTCTGACCCCCAAAAAAATTCTATTTTAAGGATGATATTCGATATAGGTATATGATTAACTACCGTTAATTACGATAGAGCTCCCGCTCATGATATAGCTTCTATACATTCCGTCATAAACCATTACGGACTGAATCGGATTTCAATATTCATATATACAATGACAGATCGACCTAGCGAGTGACTCTTAGAACAGCCTCCGATAGCATGACTCAGCTCACCTGTATCATCTGCTGTAATATGACGGCTAATAATTGGTTATTTAAGTTTTGCAAACTAAGTATATTTCTAGTTTACAAATGCTTATAATAATACTTATCGCTGTCATTTAGTTCCATAGTAACTATGTTCATAATTGGAATTTCGCAAATGAATATAATTATAACGATTTTCGCTTAAAAAATAAGCAATTTTACTCTATACGAACGTGTGCGCGAGACTCATATCCAAATATATCACCACGATCGCCGTAATTATCACGTACTCGCGCTCAGATCAACTATGCAAACCAGAGCACAACCCGCGAACATATCAATGAATTTTATGAGAATATAGAGGGAGCTCAATAGGCCACGTACCTGATCATTTAGATCTCATAGTATAGGTTCATTCGAAACACTTCGGAAATTCTACATTAAAATTATGATCAAAAAAATTTTCCGGGCATATATAATATATTATTATATCAATATATATATATACTATATTTACTATAGATTATATATATATATATATTAATATATATATATATATAATAATTATAGTAATATTAGTATATATATATATATATATAATTAATTATACTATATCATCTTGATTATCCTAAACGGTCGAGTGAAGCTCCCTTATACAATTTTTAGTGCACGATCTCTCCTTGCTTTAGCTGCCGGTCAGTATTTTTTAGCGCAGGAAGCAGTTAGTTAGACTGATAATGTTTGCCCATCGTATAATAAACTATCCTATAGGTATGTTTAATACATCTTACGAGAGAAACGATAAAAATTCGAAAAGAACGTTTGGTACTACATGTAAGTTAATTCGTACCTAATAAATATAGCAAGTAGTCTTATTTCCTCTCAAAAATAAATATCTCTCATACGTCTCGGGCTGCGAAATCAATTTATCTATCGGATATTTCTAATATAAGTGGATATTGCAGATATTCCAGAAAATACATCTTTCATTGGTTTTGTGTAAAGTTACGAATCCCGAATCGAATGACCGAATAATACATATCCCACTTCGGGATACCCATTACGATAATCCCGAAATCCAGTGTGTAAGTAGTGTCAATCATCTCGAAGACTGCCAACGGAATACCGGTGAAAATCCTCGAATACCCGAGAATATCCCCGCCAACAACGCACATCTCGCAAATTCACTCGTGTTCAAGCAAATTAAGGACCAGAAACCAACCAAAAACAATATAATGCGACTTTCTATACTTCTACAACCCCTATGGAGTAAATGAATAATAAAAAAACAATGTTCAGGTAATTCTCCACTCTATCTGTGGTATTATATAGACCGTCTCGAGCTGGAATATGATTGATTATCCTATCATCTGTATAAATAATTTAACTAAAATACTCATAAAATAATTATCTAGTTAAAGAGTGCGTACTGAATTAGTCTAACTACTTAAATAATACGACAATTGACGTACTAGTGTAATAATTTTACTATAGACATTATAGACATATTTACGACAAAGGGTGACTTATGAATATCGCTAGAATAATATGTTGTACTAAAAATAAGAAGAACCGAGAAAAAAAATTTGACAACATTTCTATCTTTATTTAGAAGAAGAGAATTGAACTTTTTATATCAACTATTCTAACAAATACTATTTTGGAAATAGTTATACATCGGATTCATGATAGAGAAGAAGATGAGTATCGTATTTTTACGTTCTATATTTAATAATACTGTCATTATATTTACTTTATCAACTTATGTTATTTTTTCGTTGTAATAAATGTTATACTCACATAAAACCCTACAAATTTAATGAGGTTGATAGTTTTTCAATTTCCTCTCTGAATATAATGAAAATAGTTATTTAATGCTTAAATCTTGTTTTAATATTATATTTTATGTATTAAATTTTTATCATATTGCTTAATATTTATTTAATATGATATAAGATAATTTTATTGTTTATTAATCTTTACTAAGAATTGATGGTCTTTAATGAATGTCTTGGTTAACATTTTTTAGTGATGAGGGACCTTCTTGAGACGGACACTTTGAAAGTATGTATTAAACTTCCAAATCTATCGCTACTGCCTATAAACTTAAGAAATATATATATCCTCATGACCGCTAGTACCCATTTTATAAATTTTTGACAAATCATTTGCAGTAGAAACCTAATAATATAATTTAATTATCTTGATCCGTACATACAGGGGTGCCAAGAGTGTTTCTACAATAGACAAAAAAAATTGAGGTATTTATATTATCTTTGCAATACTTGCACCGATGCATAAATATATATAAACTTAACATGCATATTGGTTTCAGTTTTTACCTAGTTACCTTAAAGGGAATAAGCTATAATTAAATATAATCCTCCCATAATAAAGAATGGACGTTTATATAAATGTATTCTAGATAGATATTATGACTCATCTTTTAACGTGACATCCTTAATATAGTTATATGATAGAAACCCGTTTGCGTCTTTGAATATTTACCTCATTAATTTCTGGTCTCGTTTCTGCTCGTACTCTTTGCTGTATGCGTAGTATTCGTCCTTCTTCGCGTTTCACTTTATCCATCATGCTCACTGCCCAAGATTTTTCATTACACCTCACGTGTGTGCTCGCGTCCGGACTTCCCATGTGTTTGGAGAACGTGAACTCCAATATGCGGTTCTACTTCTTCGCCATCAAAAAGTAAAAGGAAATAATAGTTTTTTACTGTAACTCTCGACACTGTAGGTTGTGTGATATTTCAAACTACTTTGCAATACTTTACCTCTAGTTTTACTATGACCCTGATACCTATATACTTTTACGTTGCCTATAGTAATGGCTGTAGAATTATTCGAATACTATCGTTCCTCCTTTTTTGTGTATTTAAAATGATAGGCCAAACCCTCCTCTTAATGATGCATCACAACCGTCCAGTATTCTTCGAGAGAAACGTACCAATAGCTCATACAATGAGAAAAGTGCGTAGAAAACCTCGAAGACTAATCAGAGAAATTCTCTATATCCTAAGGTTTATTGAGTGAAAAATGAGAAATATTTAAAAAAAAAAAGTATATAAAAATAATAAACTTATATAATACATACCTTATAATATAAATCTGGTGTGCTAACAATTATTAGTCATCTATAACCTTACCGTGGCGTACAATGGATATACGATTTCTGTTGGTTATTAATCCTGCCTTTGTTAATAATTATTATTTTTTTATATTTAATAATTTTCTTGTTGTAATATATTAAAAAAGCTAAAATATATTAAAACCCATAAAATCTTCCTAAGCCATTGGTCGGAGCGATTGGAGTAAAGAGCGCAAGTTAAAAAGGCCGAGCCCTAGCCTAAACATAGTAATTTATTTCCTACGCCTCCATTCACAGCACTTTAGTATATACGTATCTTACGACGTAATTTTCTCGGTCTTTCTGATATTAATTTATAATTAAATATAGGATACTTATAGGCGATAAGTGGGTATCAGAATTATATAAAATAATAATATTAGGCAAATATGTAGTCTATAGCGTAGATATAGTAATATGATTCAGATTTGCTACAATAAACTCCGCCATATATTGTAGTGGCGGTGCGTTACCAAGGCCCCATGGGAACCAAGCGACCACAAACTGTGTAAGAATCGGAAGCCGGTTTTCCATACCCCGTTACGCCGTTGAAAGGTACAGGAAGAGTAACCTGCCCGTATCATATCCAAGAACGAGATAAGACGCTATTCGAGTCGAGAGTATGAGTTTCAGGAAGATCACGTTTTCTCCGGTATACCGGGTCAGTGAGTATTTCCTTACTCCTCTAATGTATTTCTCCGTCGAAGGTCGAGCGCGAGCACCTCCATTCTTCGTGGAGCTAACCGCGGGTATTGTACGCTGATCCTGTTCCCTCGGCAGAGGGGACTTCTCTCGGTCGAGATACGCGAGACCCCCCGTGTTCCGCATTCCATTCAAAACAGTTTATGCCATAAGTAGCGGATGTGTTGTCTTCGCAGGAGTAGACCCCTCTTCTTCCCCGCGACTGAGGTGCGTAGCGGAAAACTCCAAGTTATCTCAGTCGCGATCACTATACTCCTCACTGTTGTGTTCCTAAAATGAGGCCGAGAAACCCCGAGCTCGCTCTCGCCATCGACCTGCGGTGTGCTGAGTTAATATACTACCACTCGTGTGGGCGGTATTTTTAGTTTTACAAACAATAAAGTGTGGTGATACTTTATACTTATTTTGTTTTTTTCTTTTGGCGCTGTAACTCTTTATCTATCAGTCCTTTTTCGTAACTCGCGTTTCCGCTCTAGAAATGTTGTATTTCTTTTCCACTGTGCTATATGCAAGCTTCTTGTATATTAGTGACTTTTCTTCACAATAAATAGACTGCTCTAAGAACTAAAACAGCGTTCACCACGGCAGTGTGCCAATGGTATCTTTGCCGGGTAGCCTAGACGTCGGTGTTATCTTTCTTACGACTATTGGATCTGTTTCCTCTCTTGTAATATGGCAAAGCTCTACCTCTTTCGTAAGTTTGATAATTTTGGTTGTTCACTTCGTTTTCATCAGTAATATTTAGATAAAAGGAAATAGATTAAAACGTATTTTCTTAATTTATTTCGCAATAGGCTCGAATTCGTCAAAAGTTTTTTTCGCAGCTGTGTATGTTGCTTTTTATAAATAAGGTTAAATTCCGGATTTAAGAACGAACGATAATCATCCTACCATTTTTTTCGAAAGTTTTTGGAATAATTGATCGGACGCCCGTAATACCCACGAGGGGGATCCCGTGATTTTATCAACGGCATTAAACTAAGCATTCTATCTTTAATCGATAAGTACAATTACCTTCGGGTTTTATTATTTATATCTATTTCGTTGATATGCAAGCCCGAAAGTGTACTCTTCCTTGTACTTTTCAGGGATATCAATAGTTTTACCGAAGATTGCGGTGCATTACGCCGTATTTCTAATTTATTTTTGTATTTCTATACATACGTTCCTTTATGTAAGTAAAATATCATTCTACTTGATACACGTATATTAATTATTTTTCAATAATAATTATCTGCATATAATAATAATGATATATTTAATAAATAATATTTCTTTGTTTCAATAAAAAAAATAAAATTTTAATAAAATTACCTTTTTTAATTGTTTAATTTTGCCTTCATAAAAACTTCAAAATAATGAATATGCAATCAAATCATCTTCAGTAAAGAAATATTTAAATGAATGTGTTTTGGTGAGGTGGAATATCCATTTAATCAAATGATATGGATGAAAACATTTTAAAATATTAATAATTGATCAGATCTAGTTTTCTAACGCGGCTATACGATTGTAATAATAGGTCATTAGACCTAGTCTCAAGAGTCCCACCAAACAATCCATCTTATCTAAGCCTACGTTTTCAAATACAAATTCAAGCTATACCGGGCTCATGGCGTAAGCTCACATCTTGATAGGTGAGAAAAGCTACGAGCGTCGATATATGCTTAAGATATATATTTAAAAAGTGGTATCAACAGATATACATTTATCCTACCGATATATCATGATGGGAAAGTATATTTTAAGACAGATACCTATTAGAGTGTGTAAATTAGATATATGTTAGGCATAATGCTGAACATCGCTATAAAACAAATCGTACAAATATATTAATATTAGTTCTAATACTTTATCAAGAGCTATAATTCTCCAGACTTGGACTAAATTCGGTAACAGAAATGAGAACAGGAGAATAGCACCCCACTTTCTAATCGAACATAAATCTTTGATATTGAGCCAAAGTTTAAATTCAATCTCGACGTTAAAAACTCAGATAATCATTGTGATAAAACTCTGAAGAGATATAATTTTTGATGATTAGTTAATAACACTAAATGAGGGCTACGCGACGCGGAAGGGGGAGGGGAAAGGGGAAGATGAAACATATACCGATCAGCATCCGCCGGGAAGGTTCGAGGAATTATTTCAGAACGTTGACTTTCTCGTGTCAGCTTACTATAACAGAGCTACAATAACTGGTTAAACTGCGTTAATGGAATATATTCCGCACCAATTCATTCTACACGAGGCGCGGAGTCTCTGCCGGGAAATCGCATCTCGTCTTTTTGTACTTAGGTAACAGAGACTAATGTGACGAAACTGTGATTGCGTCGCGTTTGTCTCGACCACACAACTCTTCACGCCTACGCGAATGATATTCGGCCAAACATACCTGTAGGCGCCTCCTCCTCGTTGACTCGATGACGCCGCGCGAACCCCGGCTTTACGAAGTGTCCCCTAACCAAATGTAAATCAGAAATATTGTGACAGTCTAATCAAAAAGAGGGTAGAAAATCAAGAAACCTTTTTATATATACTAGTCGTTTAGATTCAAAAAAAAAAATTAGACCAAATATGTATGAAATAATTAATACTGATAATTCATATAATGTAGACCAGTATGATTCTCGTTCTTAGATGGCGAATGATAAAAGATGTGATTATTCAGGGAATAATCTTCTCGAGGCTGAAGAATGAATTCCAAAGGGATTTTAATTTTAGAACTGTAAAATATAAGTACAGTCGATAGAGGGAAAGATTTAGACATTATTATCGAACATTAAAAATTAATTATGCTTAGAAGAGTGATTAGCGATTACGCAATAGAAACGCCTGAAAGTTTTAAATGAAGAAACGAAAAATATATCGAACCAAGTAAAAACCTCAATAATGGTTCGTAAGGCAATTACGACATATAGCTCTGATCCTTCAGCGCGCGCCTCCTGCTCCTCATCCAAAATAGAATTTTTATTTCTTTTTACTCCTGGTCTAAATCGCTCATAGCTAATCATGTGTAACTAACACTTCCAAAAGAATGTATTTCTTCTTCCCTGTCTATTGCAGTGTGTCTGATGTAATATATGTTTTTGTCTCTTTACATTTTTCCCTCACCCTAAAATTTTACCCCGGATTCCAAACCAATTTATGTCCTTTTCCCCTGAGATTGTGTTTTTGAGATTATGGATTGTGGGTCTGGCTAGAGCTGGGCCTGATACGACGCAGGCGCATCACTATATAGGCTAAAGCTAGATTATGCGAGTACGACTAAGGTTGAGAGATATTGCATCGAGGTATACCTACTCAGCTAACGACAATAGAGAGTAATTAGTCAGGATCTAGGTACCAATATACTTAAGTAGCTAGACGATGATTGAGGTAGCTGTCTCAGTCACACAACAGCGACGATAATAAATAATAAAGACGTAACGACTATAAGGTATACAGGCTAACGAAACCAACACCTCATTCATCTACTCCCTGAAATTGATTATCGAACGTAATTGAAGATGCGAGCAAATTAAAAAATCAATCAGATAAAAAGTAACACTTCGATTTTTAAACGAAGGTTAATAATAATAATCACAACAATTAACGTGCCTATGGAAGATCCTGTATGGTCAGTCTTTTTAACCTCTGAGAAGCACCTTAAAGCCAATATTTTAATCATGAGGCGTTTAAAGAGAAGTATATAGTGAGAAGAAATTTCATGCACACTGACGCTATCGCATTTGATTATATTATGCTTAGTATCACTCTAGTGAATATACGAGAAACTATTGTGAGACAGATTTTATTAGGTTTCTCGACCCTCCTATTCCCGCGCAACTCGTGTGATACCGCTAATATTAACAGAATCTTGGCTAGCGGCCCGCTGCATCGACCCTATTCCGCCTCTGAATCTCGGTTACACCTCTACACAATCCAATACTAGTAATAATAAGGAGTGAAGTACGATAATATAAGTTATAAGTACAATTAAGAACTGACAGAAAAAGAGAGGGAAAAGGAAATGATTCAGGATTGAAATGGAACCGAAAAAATGGGGAAGTGAACGAAAGTTCATTGAATAACATTTTCCATCTACTCAGATAGTTAAATATATATTCAAATATTTCTCCGCCATAAACTTTGCATAAGTTAAGGGTAAAATTAAGAGATAAGAAAAATGAAGATAAATATGTATTATTTCAACTATTATATATTATAATATAAAATGAAAGTAATAATATTTTTTTATTAATTTTGAAATATATTGTAACCGAGGGAGATATTGGCCAGAAAACAGACACTAAAAGCGATTGCAGAACATACTTTCTTGGAAACAATATATATTTTTCCGTATAAGTAAAAAAAAAATTCCATTATTTCTAATACATTTTAGCGAACTAATTATGGTCCAAATGTTCTGCTTTATCTAGAACTTTATCCTTAATATCCATTAATTCAAGTAAAGTGTAGTGTTATGATTTGTGAAGAAACTTAATTAGAGGTATCCTCGAAGCCAGTTAAAAAATTATAGAATGTAAAACTCATATCGTGTTATATGGTTTATATGAGTAATTATGTTACAAGCATTCGAGCTAAATGAAAACATAAGTCAATTTTGAACGATCGATCGGTGCCATAGTAATTTGCTAGATTATATATGCGTGAGTGTGGAAAACTCTTTTCATGGAAAAGGAAGTCCTAGGCAACGCGTGGTTCTCATGTGATCCAGATGGTGCTCTTAATTTTGTTCTATTACCGCAACGGCTCAAGTCCTATCCAAGACCACACAAGATATTAAATGCTATGACAGATAATATAGTTTCTGTTTCACGAGTAGGTTATTCGGGAAAATTAATTAGAGATCATAGAACTGACCAACACAGTGATATATATTCCTCTTTAAAATTAATATATACGACCTTTTTGTTGCTATTACGATGCGATGATGTGCAGTTAAAATTCACCCACCCCTTAATTATCCATAAATTAAAGATTTCTAACATTTAATTACCAGAGGTGAAACTATTCAAGAAGATATACGCCTGTTGTAAACTAATTATTATAGAAAATTATTCAATTATAGCTATTATGTATATAGTATGTATCTTTATAAAAATAACTATTTCTTGTGTTTACAAGGCTTGAATGTGATATAAGTACGTGTTTCAGGTTTAGTTTGTATGAGCTTTTTGTCTTAAACACTCTTATGGTATACGTATATATATTAGTTATAATGATAATCAGTACGGAATTCGTTATCAATAGCTTCCTGAAGAGAAGAATAATAGATTTTAAAAGTCTATCAGAAAGGGATAACAATAAGGAATGGATTATGTTATATGCATCTCTGCGGTGGCATCCAGGAGTGTTGACGTATATGTTGTAAGAGGAGCAAGTTTAGCCTCCGAGATAGTGTTTTATTGTCCATTATGGGAGGTAGCAAGAGAAGTTGTGTTGTGTCAGTAACCAAGATCGCTTTAACTCATCTAGTGATGTCATCTTCCTTATTTTTACCATAAAAGGAGAAGGACCATTTTTCTAAAATAAAAGCAAAATCTTTTAATTGGTCCGCTCCAATATTTGGGTGTAATGTTTTCCATAGGTACTCCGCCTTTTAACGTTTCCAGACTGTAAATATCTGTTTCCGAAAAAAGTATTACGTGACGTTGAAATTTTTCTGGAACTTAGATCCCACAAAAAGACTTATATAAATTATAAATTTACAGACCCCATCACTTTGCATTATCGACTCATTGATAAAAACTTAAGTGGCTGATGCTCTGAAACAGGGAGATGGAATATATTTCGTTTGATGAGCCATATAATAATATAACTCAGCTATATATTATGAATTTGTAAATAGCTTTTATTCATTTCTCTATTCCGAATATTAATATATTAGCAAAGTGAATCAAATAAGGTGAAGTCGGATAGATTCGATAATAGAGATGCAGTCTGCACGTATGCTCGAGGCTCTCGATTAATATATTGTTAAATAATATAACTATTGAATATATACGGATGATGATAAAGGTGGAAAAGCGAATATCGGACAGTCAACCATTGTAATTTTTATAACTGAAGTATTATAAATGAGAATGACAAAATTTAATTCTTAAATCGACACTTTCATTAGGAGGTGTGTGTTAAAACTAGTCGTATTTATCGATTGGAATAGGTTTAGATTTTTTCGAATTCGATAAAGTTTTTATAAATAGTTCGGAATATGAAAGTGTCAAAAAAGTAAATGAAACAATGAAATGTTCTAGAAGAGATTATGAGATTAAATGAAAGAAAGGGTTTAGTAAGAAGATTGGCATTAACAGAAAGATTTGGATTAATAGAAGGACTGGGATTAACAAAAAGGTTAGGATTAACAGAAAGATTGGGAGTAAGAAAGATTGGGAGTAAAAGGAAGATTACTATTGAAAGAAATATTGGGATTAACAGAATAGGTTGAATTAATAGTAAAATTGGTATCAACCGGAAAGTAGGGCGAAAAAATGACTGGAATTCTGGATGGTTAATTCTAGATGAGTTAGGGATAATAACATGAATCGATGTTGCATAAATATAAGATAAAAATACAAGATAAAAAAACTCAAGTCCTCTCTTATTTATGTAAGATTGCTACGTAGTCCCGCTTATGGGAATCGGCAAAGGATACTCAGTTTGCAATTCTATTTACTTTTCTAAACCGGAGTTGGCACTTAGTAGTCGAAACCTTTTAAAATAATTGATTTCTTGAATTAGAATTCTTATGCAACTGCATTTATATAAACTAAAGTTTTACTTCACTTATGTAATAGAGGTAATATTAATCGAAGTGATTAATATTCTCCGTTAATAAACAATGTTATATTTGTCTAGATATCGTATGGTTTGATAAAATATAAAAGTTTATATTTGTATTTTATTTATTATATTTAAAATATATGATAAATAATAAAGAGTTATAAAAATATATCTATAACTATCAATTATATAAGTAATACAATAATACATTATAAATACATATGTTACTCTAAAATCTTAAATTTTTATATAGATTAAAACTAAAAATTTAAATTTATTAGTGATATTATATAAATAATATACTAATTTATGTAAAGGCAGATAGTAAAGTAGGAGCTCTCAAGAGCGACAATAGGGAAGACAGAGAGAGGGTAACGTTTTCCTAGAACTTAACCCGTTGGGGAGGGGCGGAGGAACCCCGCGACACCCAAATTTATGCAGATTCGGGTTCCGGAGACCCCCCCCTCTGAGGGTAGAATATATTCCTTACACTCCCGCATCGGACTCGTATAGAGTTTAAGAGAAAACCGAAGATGTCCTCGCATCGGAGCACGCCGACAACTGCTGCGTAACACGTAATTATGGCGATTTACATGCTCCTGGCGCTTGAAATTGACAGAGGTGAATCTGCCCGCCATTCCACTGCAAAAATTTATCAAAAGCAGCCGGGCGATGTTCGGAGACCTCTCCCGCGATTAGTTGTATAAGGGGTAAAGTCCTTCTTTTCTCAACTTAATTACTTTCTGCTCGGGAAGGCGTGCGAAATACTGATCTCTCTGATCAAAGACCCACATACCGGATTGCTTGAGGAAAATCTTCATAATTTTCGGCAACCCCGTGAATAATAACTTTTTTATTTGACCTCGTAGGTAAAAAAAATGAATTAATCTCTTTTTTATCTTAAATTATAATTGATTTCCTTCATTCAACTCTTGATATAAAGCGGGGATGAAGTACCGATAGCGTATACGGCGTCTTAGCAATATGGGCTATTTGCTCAATAATTACTCAAAATTTAAATATAATTAACCCAGGTATAAATTTATGTATGATATTCTTCACTCTCGTAGAGTTTTCTCATAACATCCTTAATGGTCCATGCTTACTCCTTGCACTAAATAGGTATTATTCACCGATTTTTTCCCTTTTATCTAATTGAGTAGTTCTGTTGTGTTGTTGTTTTGGCAATATACTTTTTACTTTTTTCTGGTGATATCTTCAAACAATTGTAGTCGTTTAATACCCTTAGCCATCGTGGATGATGTATATACCTGGTGACACCTCTTAAAGTTTTGTGTGTTTCTTTCTTCCTATGTATATGTGTGAATATAGTTGGTCGCTCTCGTTGGTTATGGAGACATCGCCCTTACTACAATTTCTTTAAGCATTATTTATCCTCCAGGCATTGAGTTAAAATCTTACGAAATCCTTCCGCAAGTGACGTATATCACGATAATCATAGTATCTTAATTATAACTAATATTGTATCTGAAAATGGTGGAAAATTGAAGACGTATATATTAATTTAAATTACTATCCAGGATATGTGACAAGCAATTTAAATTAATCGTCACAGGCTCGAAACCTATATATACTTTTTACAAATGAAATACTTAATGATGTGGTGTGGATAAGTTATATTCCCTCAATGTTGTCGAACCCATTAATTAATATGATTATTATAACTTACTATTTTTTATATTATTATATATATTAATTTAGTAATCAGAGGCTGCATATTAAGAGGTGATATTCTCAAATGTATTTACTACAGGTTCGCTGTTACTGCCCTCTGACGTTGTTTATATTTTACATGCTCCTTATATCTATTGTTTCTTACTTTATTAATATTTAATTTACCGGTATAATAAGGTGTATATCGAAAAGTCTGATGAACCAAACTTGCGTGCATCTTCATCAATTGAATATTAAGTTTATTTCAGAATCTATGCTTCAAAAATATATATACTATTTTTATAATTAATAAAAAAGACAAGATTATTTTTGATTTAAATTTTATCAGATTCAAATTATTATAATTACGTTTATAAAAATCCGTAATACTTAATTTTTCTGATCATGTAGTGTACTCTCATCGTTTATATTTAAAGTATTTTCGTAAACGGTCGGTAGAGGTTTATATCACGAGTCAAAAGGTATCCATAAGTATATATTTATTCTTAATTTACGAGAGCTATATCTACGTTTTGAGTCTCTAAATTTGAATTTATAATGTATGGTATTTAAACATATTATTTCGATTCCATATGTAATAAAAGGATAAATATAAGTATTACGATGGCAATCCGCGTAATTGAACATGTTTGACAGGTATAATAAGACTAATCTTCTATATGTTTTATCATGGTTAGTTATATAAAAATACACCAAAACTAAATTCATCAGGATTTAAGCTATATATTAGAACGTCGCATAGGATATTATGATTTTTAGTAGCTGTATCTTAATTTTTTAGTCCTAATGAGAATACTATCCTATATTACTTATACTATAACCCATAAATTAAAGAATAATTGTGAAATACTAAAAAACAAAGTGCATACAGAGTGTAATTAAATTCTATAGGACACTATGTTAAACGTCCTATTTCAGCAAGAGAAGTTCCTTGAGTGAATATTATAGAAATACCCCTTATTCCTCATTCTATTAAAACGAAGACTACACGCACTCTCCCAATCAAAATACGAGGAAGCAGTCCTGTCTCTCCGCTCTCACTTAGTTCGCAAATTCGGTCTCTTCACATGTTTGATCTCGTAATATTTTTAAGTGACTTTATTCAGAGTAAGGTGAATACAGGACGAATGTAGGTTGTGCCCGATGTTTTAGATCATATCTGTAAGAAGGCTCTCACAATTTAATCCATTAAAACCATATCATTGAGTTCATATCTGTCCTCCTATAAACTGTCTCGGAAGGTTACTCCTACCTACTATTTTCTGGTAACGTGGTCAATAGCCATCGGAGACAGGAATTCGAAATATCTCTCCCGAGGTAAAGATAGTTTCACGAACGCATAAGTACTCATAAAATCGAGAAGACAGTGGTCGTGATTATTGATGGATTTTGCCAATACATCGCTTCTATGAAGTATTATTTATTATGCAAGTGTATTCAAACAGTTGGCTCACACTTCCTTTAGGTAGGTAGCAACCATGTGCGCTCGGGCACAAAAAAATCTTGTTTCACTCACCCCAACGGGAGTGCGCAGAAGATTCCTTATAATTCACGTATCTGGATTCTATAACTCTTCTTTGTGAATACGAGGTTCTTACTGAAAAATAGACCTGCTATAGTGATTAACCAAATCTAGCAATCTTTCCACATGCTACTCATAACAATCAGATGGTTGAAAGGAAAAGACAGCTTCATTTTTATAGTTTTTTTTACCACTTAGAAGTCATAGAAGAAGAGCTAGAATTGCAAAATTTGGAAGGACAAGAACTGAGTAGTGAAGAACTAAAAGATTTTGTTGTCTCCAAGTCTTAAAGGAGACAGAACCTTTCCTTCCGTCGACGAAAAAGCTTTGATGATACTACTCGCTCAGCCATGCACCACCAGATACAGTAGAGCTCTCTTTAGGCACTCGCTAGCATCAAGATTGCCTTCTACCAAGTACTACTGGAACTGATCCAGGATTAACAACGGGGCGCTATGATGAGTGTGCACAGAAAATGTGCTTGACAATTCTCTGATTATTTTATTTAACTAATAATTTTCCTTAACCCAAGGAAATATACTGTTTGTTTAAATATCAATTTTGCAACTGTCTATTTTGTGAATTTTCCGATCATTGAATATTGTATGACATTTCTATGTCTTAAAATATTTATTTTAAATATTAATCAATTTAAAAGATAAACTTTATGTATTTTCATTTTATATATATTATATATATATATATATATATAATATATAAATATATATAATATATATATATAATTATATACTAATATTACTATATAATATAAATATATTATATATAAAATATATATACTATATATCTATATATTATATATAGCTATAATATATAACTATATAATATATACTATATATATAATATATACTATAATACATAATAATATATATATATCTATTATATAAATATAATATATATATTATATAATATATATATATAATATTTGGGGATTTTAAAATGAAAAAATTGCATAATTTTTTTCCTGTTCGAGCGAAGTGCATAAAATTTTCAGGGCCTATGTAGTCGGGTGAGATACACCTTTTATTACTTAAATAATTTTTTTGTATAATCTATTACTATTGTTTTGCGAACAAATTTTCAAACAAAAAAAATTGATAATTTTAAAAAAAATCTTTGAGTATACAGAAAAATTTCTAAGTAAAAAAGATGCGTCTCGTCTGACTAACAAGCCTGAAAATTTGATGTTGATCGGAAGGGTAGAAAAAAATGATCTCAATATTTCACTTTTTTCAAACGTTTGAATTTTCGAAAAGTGAAAATTGATATATTAATTTCTAACTATCCGATCAACATCACATTTTTAGGGCTGTATAAACGGGAGATGCATCTTTTTACTTAGATAATTTTTTGATGTATACTCCAAAGAAAATTTTTAAAAATTTCCCCAAGAATTTTTTTTTTGAAATTTGTTCCCAAGAACAAATCCAAAGCTAATGCATAAACAAAGAAAGAAGTCAGTAAAAATGGAATCTCTCTCCCTTCTATACTCTAAAAATTTCATCCGACTTCGACCAACAAGAAAAAAAAATTATCGCAATTTTTCATATTTAAAATCCAAAAAAAGTGGCGTAAATGGACAACGCTGAACAACAAAAAACAAAATTCGAAAAGTACTTGAGTTATTGATTTTATTAGACACCTGCCGTGACGTGCAATTCGTTCAGTCAGTCGAAAAAAAAATCTGAAATTGATGCGAAAAATGTCAAAAAACGTGGGTTTTGAAAAAACAGAATATTCTGAAAGAATTACTACAGACGCCAGAAAAAACACCAAAAAAGCAAAGTTTTAGAGGGCAAAAAATCTACAGTTGGTGTTTATAGGTTCAAAATCGGCTAAAATTCGAATTTTATGTCCATTTTTAGGGGGGTGAAAAATTGGACGTAGTACGAGCCAAATTGGACCCTGTCCTATAATATATTCTCCATAAGAATTATTAGTTTTCAATGTCAGGCAGTAACTATCTTCCTTCTATGGCGTTATGCATTAGCAAAAATAATAAAATATGCATCTTGATTGGCCTCCTACAGCCACTCCTGTGGTTAGCTCACATAAATAAGTGATCTAATTTATTCCGAAGTTTTCGTCTTTTTTTATATATTTTTGAGGAAAAAGAAAAACGTAGAAACAAGAAATAAACTTGGATTCGAATCCGGATCGGAATCGACGCTCCGAATCCGACACGTATGGTGAAAAATGCTCGAATCGAATCCGAATCCCGAGTCCAGCACCTTGATTCGATCCGAACCGAATCGTGTTGCTGGAAAGGCTCGAATCCGAAATCCCGAATCCGAATCCAGCACACCTCGTCTCGAATCGCGATCGAATCCGGTTCGAGAGCTCGAATCCGCGATTCGAATCCGAATCCGGATTCCGGATTCGGAACCACTGATATATTAATATATATATATATTATATATATATATATATATATTATATATATTAATTATATATTTACTTAATATATATATACTATATATTATCTATATATATATATATATATAGAGATATATATATTATATATAATATAATTATATATGTTATATTCTATTTGAATCAGTGTATATTTCTGAAAAAAATTTCCAAGTTCAGAAAAGTAGTTAAGTTTTTAAAAAAAATTGTTTAGTGGCAAGCTTCCGGCAATTCCAGAAGCTTGCCATAAAATTTTCTTCCAAAAATTTCTTATTTAACTTAACTTTCTGAACTTAGAAATTTTTTTGAACTTAGTTGAGAATAATGTGTGAGATGTGGTAATGCTCAAAAAACGAAAGATTCTGAACAGACAAAACAAGTTTTTTTTTTTTTTATGGTGGGGGTGATTTCCATTTATTTACAATTCTACGCGATTACTGTGTTTTTGTGGTGTAGTGGTGTGTGTTCATGTATATATATACTATATATAGATATATATATTATATTAATATATATAATATTATATATAGATATATAATATATATATATACTATATATAGTATAGTAATATATACTTATATATATACTATATATATTTATAATAATTAGAATATATGGTTTTAACTATTTCTTTACTTTGTAGGTTTCAAATATAAACGTTCCTAAAGATGACACATTTGAAACTTTCCTCGAATGTATAGCAATGAATTATCCAGGTAGTGACGTTGATTATTCTTTAAAATTAAATATATTAATTGCTTTATTCCCTAAAGACACTAATCGCGGTTAGGTGCAATGCTGTGCAACAGTGAATCAATCCGTTATGTTCATTGCTGTGCAAAGGATCCATGTCAGGTTACGTTGCATGCTGACTGCAACGTTATCATGTTCAACCTTACCCCGTTTTTGTTGTGGTTAGAGATTAAAGTGAGGTATAGGTAGACACATTTTTAATTATATAATATATGATATCATATTATTATATATCTATATCTATATATATAATATCATAATATATATATGATATATATATATATATATGTATATATATATCGAATATTCAAGGTCAAAGGTCATTCACAAAAGGTAGTTTTACATATATATAATATATTATATATATAATATATATATATATATTATATTATACTATTTATTTTATATATATATATATAATATAATAATAATATATATATAGGGAAAAATATGAACACTCCGTGCCTTAAAAAAAACTTGTTTTTTTTTAAAAAAATAAACAATGTTTTTGGTTTATGGGTTTATGATTATTTTGATGGTTTAATGTAGTTTTTACATGGACTTTTCCAATAGATTTTAAGGCAGAAAATTCTACTGAAAACTATTATACCATGTGCTAAAAACATATATTAACATTACTTATAAAACCTTTCATTATAGTTCATTAAATCTTAATTCTTAATAGGGGAGAACAGCAATTAATTATCTATGAGGTTTTTGACGTTTTAATAAATCCAAATTAAAAATAAGGTATTTATCAATAGTATAACATCTATCTAAACATTTACTTTATCTCATTTTACCCAAAAAAAAATTTACTTATATTTTGCCAATTCACCCAAAAAATAATTTATGGTAATGGCCAATTGCGATATGACTTATATTTGAACTCTCTTTATAGGATGACAGATGATAATGACGCACAAAGAGAATCCGCTGAGCATACCACATTTATCACAAATCCTCACACTCCACACATGAGTTTTATTATAAACTTTGAAATGTGCAATCAACTGAGTAGAAAATCTAAATCCTCAAGAGCTCGAAACAGAATCATGTTTTAACATTTTATATTACAATAATTATATATATACTATATATTATATATATATACTATATATATATATATATTTACTATATTTATTTATATATATTATAATATTATATTTAAAAAAGATATATATACATATGAATATATATAATATATTATATATATAGGTATATAATAGTATATACTATATAACTCTATATATATATATGGGATAATTATTGGGTCACGAGGTGCTAGAGATTGTGCAAAAATTTTTTATGCTTTTCAGGCTAGTGATAAGCTTTTCAGCTAGTCATAATGGTTTATCAAATAAATGATAAGTGAAGATGGGCAGAAGATGAGGTGTTGAAGGGATATACAGTCGAAGCCACAAGCAATTTTGCCTCTCATTCTCCATCTCTGTTTCATCTCCTGCTCAGATTCACCGTACTCACCCAACAAATAGTGGTGGAACTCTTGAAAAAACATTGGAATGGAACCATGAGATGCTCAGTGGCATATATGGTACGGTGTGTATATAATATTTTTATTTATTTATTTATTTATTTATTTATGACAACACCATAATCCCGCATAGAATGAGGGTGGTTGTTGTGGTTATAAGATTTTAAGCCTTCATACACATGCACGAAAATAGGAACAATGATAAGAAGGGTTTTCAGCCCCTTGCTATCATAAAATGAAGAAATTTGTGAAATTTTCTTCCTATGACTCGATGACTTCGCGAAACGCAGCTTCACTTTTCACAGTATTTAAAGTTTCAAATTTCTTCTTCTTTTTAAATTTGCATCTCATTCCAAATAATTATATAAAAAGGAAATGATTTTGAAAGAATGTTGCTCCTCCATATTATTGATTTTATATGAAAATATTATAAGAAATAACAACATTTAAGATTCTGAAATCCGTTCCATATTAAATTTTTTTCTTTAGATATGAAACTTTCAAACCCTTAAAGTTGCTCGCTAATTAACAATTCCCAAAGTTCTCTAGCAATCTCTCAAGAATTTACAATTCTCTCTCAATATATATTTATCTTTATTCAGAGAATCTTTTCATATATATAAGAACCTCTTCTGTATACTTAATATGATTCTTTGATTATTAGTATACATGCTGTACTGGTTATCTCTATATCTTGCCTTTATATATACCTACTACTATGGTTCTCCTATATCCGTCATCCTATCACCTCAGATTATATATAATATTATAATATATATAATATATATTATTAATTAATATTAATAATTATTATCATATATAATATATATTATATTATATATATATTAATTATTAATAATAATAATATATATAATATATATGATATATATTAAGTTGTCAACCACCACTCACGGCATAGCATTATTCAAGGAAATGAGGCTTTAATATTGTATTTGCACCACTCTAAACAGTAATTGAGCATTACTAAACATAAAATACGCAGAATCTAGCACAGATGGCAGTAGCTTTGAAGTTGTTATATGGTGATATAACAAGTCTACGACGGTAAACACCAGAGTTTTGGAGAGAAATTCACAGATTACAGAATCTTCTGCTTGGAGCAGAGGAGGGTTAAGATGCATAAGTTGAACTATTCTGGAAGTTGCTGAATATCAACACAAAATTAATGTGTGCAGTATACAGCACCCCTAGCTGCTTTCGAGGCAACCTAAAGGTGAGTACGCGAGTATAATGTTCCCTCGACTCCCTTGCCGCGTGAAACCTATAGAAAAAAAGAGACAAAGCCGCCAACATCACGCCGCCAAAGATTAGAGGGTCAATTGTAAACTGGAAAGATTACATGAACAGTCTAAGTCTTTGGCTTCTCCACCTCGACCCTATCCAAAGCGGGTGAGAAACCAGAGCCACCCCAGATATAGAGGAGCAACTCCATACAAGGCGATGAGCCCTTGATTGCAGCTGGAAGAAGGTTAATACTGAGTTAAAAAAGAAGAGGAAAGCAAAGTACTCCGCAATTAAGAAACTAAACAGAAATTTAACACAAGATTTATGAGGTCCGCCTTAGTAACCGTTCCATGTGACTAGTGAGTTTCCATGACAATAAGATTTATATTATTAAGCGCCTTCCAAATATAGTAGATGTTATTAAAAATAATAATTATAGTAATTATAAAAAATTAAATAATAAATAATAAATAATATAATTATATTATATAAATATATCAAAATATATATATATAATAATTTTATAATTATTTTTGTTATTAAATATTTAAAAAATAATATAAAAAGAAAAAATAAATTTAATTTTGTGTAATATAATACAATATAACATTTATATCATGATAATTAGATATATATATATCAAATAATATAAATATAGATTATATATATATATAATATACGATATATCATATAATAATATATATATATATATATATATTATATATATATATCTCTTTCTTCTTTCTTTTCTTCACGCTACCTTATTTTCCCAAGATTGAGATAAGGACCACAAGCATCATGAAGAAAAGCAAAAGAGCAGTGAGAGTATGACAAAATGGTCGAAAAGGAAAGCCCAGGACCCTCAAAAGCGCTCAACCCTTCTTTACCATTTAATTAGTGGAAAGAGCGTTCGTTCAACAGACCGAAAATCCACCCTTAAAGTTCATGGTGATCTGTGAACTTGACTGGACCTTCACTTATGCGGTAAAAGTCCATGTCGTGATGGGTAACTTGGGCTTTCTTTTTCCTCATGGCCCAGGATTACTACTGGCGCCACATAAATCTCTCAATCGTTAAACCACTGCATACAATATAACTCCCGCCATCGCGTCCGCTATAAAATATAATTGAATAATTAATTTTAATTTTCTATAGATAGATATATATATATAGATAATTAATAATATATATATATATATATATATATATATATATATATATATATAATACGTATATATATATATATATATATATAACATATATACATATATATAATATATATAATATATATATATATAACAGTTGTCCATTGTACCAGTCAAATTCTTAAAAGTGCTCTTTTTCCCAAAATATGTCTTATATTTTTAAAATATTATGCAAGGTCTTTCAAACTCTGTAAACCTATTTACTATTTATTACACATCTCTAATTTGTATAATTTTTAGACTCTTTTTGTCACTGAAATATGTTTTATTTTTGGAAATAAATGTTAGGTTAAATTAGGTATAGGTTAGGTGTAGTTAGGTTAGGTTAGGTTAGGTTAGGTTAGTTAGTTGGTTAGGTTCAGGTAGGTTAAGTTAGGTTAGGTTAGGTTAGGTTTGGTTAGGTTGGATTTACTAGATAGCTACATTATTTTTAAGATTGTTTAATGAAGGAAAATGTTAAACCACAAATCCTCTATTATACATTACGTTTTTTTCTGGATGATGAATGATCCAGATTTAATAATATTATTTATTTAATTATATTTATTTAATAATATTTATTTAATAATCTGTTCAGTAAATGTAAGAGAGACTAAAGGTTAAAGGTGGGATCTAAGAGTTGAACAGAGAAATGAAACTGCATTGAAAGACAGGTCCTACGATCTCTCATCAAAGGAGCTGGTATGCGATCAGAGAGTTTAAAAGAAAAATATCAATATACAATAGCAATAGAATAAAGAGTGATAATATATATATACACAACATATATATATATATATATATATATATATATATTATATATATATATTATATATATATATATATATAATATATCTATATATACTATATATATATATAGATATATATATATCGACGGCTATGTAGAGTCGAAAAAGACGTAGCGAATCCGGGGCGAAATGACAAGCTGAAAGGCTCTAGACTCCACCTGTTCAAGACTAGCTGTGTTGAGTTGATTCAAACCAGATATTGCTCTACAGGCCACCGGGGGGGGGTGTGCAAATAGGCTTTTTGAACTTTTTTTTTT
>JABUQX010077723.1:0-5000 GCA_015478945.1 Trachelipus rathkii | reverse complement strand
ATCCATCTGAAATACAACACATTAGAAACTTTTTGGGACAGCGGATGCAACTAGATTTTAGATTGCCAAGGCGGACTGCAATTTTAAGAGAAAAAAGTAGGAAAGATTTTCCCCAGACACCAAAATGGACAAAAGTCACACGAATGTGCGAAACAAGGTTGGTGGAAAGTTACGATGGATTATTACTATCTTGAAATTTTTTAGAGCATTTGTTGAATCTTTAGAGCAGCTTGAATGGATCGAGATATTAAATCTTCTTCAAAAAAACTCAGATCTTTTGAAATATTTAATCAAAAGCAAATTTGTTATAAGTTTATTTATGACTTCAACTTTATTATCCCTTATTCTTCTATTATTTACTTCACTGCCGTCTCCATAAATAGTGACAGCAACTGTTTTTAATCATACTGAAAATGTGATGTTTGTTTTGAAAGATTTTCAAGCAATCATCGATGAAACATTTTCAAACATTTTGGAAGTTGCAACAGATTATCTGTTTTCTGTTATGATGAAATGAGAATCTTTCATTTGATATAATCAATATAAAATGAAAGGACATTAGGCAATTACAATTTCTTTTCTAGATGATTTTTCAAAATATTTAAAGAGAAAGTTCGTGAGAAATAGATCCATACTTACTAATCTTTGTAAAGTCACTCATTTCATCGATGTTTATTAAAAATTTTACGAATTTTGTAAATAAAATTTATCTGTAAAGTAACATTTGGATATTTGAAAATTTTTGTTGAATTTTTTTTCTTTTATAACTAAAGGATACCCGACGAGTAAAAATTAAAGATGGATAGAGTCGGGGTTTCTCGGCCTACCGGGGGACGACGTAGGGAACTTCGTCCCCCCCTCTGTCCCTCCGTTGGCTCGAACCCCCTAAAGTCACATTTGGATATTTGAACATTTTAGCATTTACCTCACTCAAAACGTGCACTCAAGAAAGATATTTCTCTACTCTGAAAAGGCTCAACATATACCTTTCAATTTTATACCAGAAGAAAGCCTAACAGAACTGGCTTTAATGAGTACTCATCGTAGTTACACAATATAAACGGAGGAGTTTATCAATTATTTTGATGTTAAGAGATGAAGATGAAGAATTTTTTTAAATAAATTAAATGATATATTTTTATATATTTTGAAATTGCAATTAATGTTAGATTATTTTATTCCCTTTTATTGAAGTAATATAATTATTATAATCTATCATCCTATATATATATTTATATATAATATTATATATATATATATATAGATAATATATATATATATATATATATATAATATATATAAATATATATATATATATATATATAGCTATTAATATATACAGTTTTATTAGTGATGCAGCAGATGTCATTTTTTTCGCGGAGTTTGATTTTAATATCGCGGTATGAGGATGTCGTGATGCGGTATGCGGAGGTTTGATATATATTATAGTATACTATATATATATAATATATACTATATATATAATATAATAATATATATAAATATATATATAATAATATATATATATATATTATATATATATATATATATATATATATATATATATATTATAATATAATATATATATATATATAAAATACGATATAAATATATATATATAATGACGTATAATAGCTTTATATTATATAATATATATTATAATATATATAATATATATATGGATTTACTACTCTATACTATAAACGCTCATATATATATATATACTAATATATATATATATTATATATTATATAGATATATATATATATATATATATTACTATATATACTGTATATAATATATATATATGAGTTTTAGCCACAATCTATTGATATAATTGTGTTACCAGGGTACGGGACGTGGATCCAACTCAAATACACCCGACCAACCTCTTTCCCAAACCTCCGCCCTTATTGAAAGAGATTTTATAATGAATTATATACTTTTTGCATTATTATTGAAATTCAAATATAGGAAGGTTGTGCTTGAGAAAGATCAATTTTCTGCCTTTTCTGCAGAGAGTTTGTTTTTCAATTTTCATTTCATAATATTAGCCCAGCATTTGCTAAATACTTCTCACTTGGAGCATAAAGTTGGAGGACAGTCCAAGTATTTCCTTACAAGTTTTCTCAAGCGTGGGTAAACATTTTGCTTAACTTTTCAGTAACCGATAGGATCAGCATTTGTATCTAGTCGTTTTTCTCTGTGATAGTTTTCAATCGTTTGCAGTACATCATTTGGAAATGCGTGTGTTTTTTTATCACTACTGGAGTGTAGAAATTCTTCCAGTAAATCTGTTATTGATTTACTTGTAGAAGGTGTTGGTTCTGTAGATTTCGCTTTTTTCCTTCTAATGGGTGGCGAATTAAATAGGCTGTTCGGATTGAAGTTTTTCAACTGCAACACAAAGTGACTGTTTAACTTGTTCTAATATTGTGTTTACAAAAAAAACTTGCCTTTATAACGGGGATCTAAGTAAATTGCCAACAGTATTAAGGTCATTAATTTCCACAGAACCAAAGCGTTTTTCTAGCTCTAGTTTTATTACATCTTTCAGAATGAAAGATGTAATAAACTAGGCTAGAAAAACGTTTTGGTTGCTGTGTGGAGGATATGTTGAGGAATGTATCGCAGGTGTGAAATACTAGTTTGTGTCAAGTGTGGTACCAGTCTGTATCATTTCGCAAGGATATAGCGCTTCGAATTACTAAATTGTAAGAGAGATAAGACAATTTACTCCACAATGTGATGGTGTTGTGCTCATGCTCGTGTGTTGAAATTAGAATTGAGGGAAAGGGAGTAGTGAATTCAAGTGGAATTCGAGTGATTTCATTGGTAGTGCAATGGTGATATATCGGAGACCAAAAGCTGATTAGCATAGTGTCAGGCGTGTTTTTTTTGTAGTCAGCTCAATATGTGCTTAATTGTGGAGGTCGTTCTCAAAAGACTATTATGCAGACTCTCCTGAGACTCACCTGGACTACCTGTACATTTCCTCGAATCCCGACTCCACCCTCTTCAAATTACCGACTTGAGTACTAGACGCTTCATATGCATAATTATACCGATCTCCTCGACTCACCCTTTTGAAAATTGTGCCGACTCCGACGCCACTCTGTTAAAAAATAATACTGACTCCGTTAGAAATTTACCTGAGTCGACTCCACCCTCTTCAAAATACGACTTCCGACTCACCCTTTCAAAATTGCCGACTCCGACTCCGACTCCACTCTCTTCAAAACTACCGACTCCCCGACTCCACAACCTTGGTAGTCAGGTAGTTGGAAGTATGAATAGGAATGTAAATGTGAGTGAATCAGGTGTAAACAGTCAAGTGAGGATAATGGGTCCAGGAAATGAGCAGGGATAGGGTTTACAGATGGTGGACCCTCAGGTGGGAATGGGATGCAAAGAGAAGATGTAAGTGTGAATGTGTTTGCGGTTGGTCAGGTGGATGAGTGTATGAGTATTAAGGTTTATTGTGGAGGTATTGAGGTGAGAGCATTGACTGATATTGGGTGTATGGTTAGTGTAGTGTATAAAGGAGCGTATGATAGGATGAATATAGGGGAGGATCAGAAAGAATCAGGAAAGGGGAATATAAAGGGGATTAGCAACATGGTCATACCGGTGCGTGGCTAAATTATAGGGAGAGTGTTAGGATGTGCGAGAATAGGCATGGAAGAAAGGCGAAGTTTTATGATGAATTAAATAGCATGAATGAGATGTATGATGTGTTTTTGTTGGGTTATAACTTTTTGAGTGTGAAGGGGATGGTTATACCATCCAGATCGGATGATGATTGGAAGGGTAAATAAAAATGGTGAAAATGGTCAGATGTATGATGTGAATGTAACTTAGGTGATGTTGGAATGAAAATTGTTAAAGAGCGTGTGGAAGTGTGGTTGCTTTGTTCGGAGGATATGTCTTGAAGACAGAATGAGATCGCAAGATGTATGTTAGATGTGACAAGTTAGTTGGTTTGAGAATGGAATGTAGTAGCGATTGGACGTAAACCAGAATAGCATGTTTCTGGTGCGTCCATGGTTATGATGCTAGATATCAGAGTGAATAGGTGTTGCAATATGTATGATGGTAATATATTAGATTATGGGATCAATCTATGTATGTATGCAAAAAGGTTGCGCTAATGTAAGAAGAAGGAGAGTGAAGAGGTATTAAGGGTTAGGTGATGTGGTTGTAGTTTGTATTCTGTTTTTGTATTAGAGAATTCTCGAATGAGAATGATGTTGTGTGTTTGCAGGTGATATTGGAAGAGGAATGGGTTATATGATGAATGATGCTTGCAAAGTGTGTGACTGCCAGAGTGTTTGTGAATGAAGTGCAGGAGACCAAATAAGAATTGTAAAATGTTATGGAGAGGAGGAAGGCCTTGACGTGAGGGTTGACAAGGATTTTGGGCCCAGGGTGCACAATACCAGAGTTCTGACTCTCGCTCGTTGATCAATGACATGCCCATTATAGACAGCAACCTCGTCATTTTCCTCCCCTGTTGCGAATGAGATTGAAGAGCAGTGTGAAGAGTTAGAGAGAATAGGTGTGTTGGAAGAGAGTGAAAGTCCGTGGAATAGTTGTGAAGAAGTAGTTGCCCGTGCGAAAGCCTGATGGACGATTGAGGCTATGTATTGATTATCGTAAGGTGAATGAAAAGACTGTGAAAGATAGGTTTCCTATGTGTGTAGGTGTCCAGAATGGGTGTAGTATGGTATGGGATAAAAGTATACAAAAAATGGATCTGGTTGTGTGGGTATTATCAGGAGCCAGTGGAAAGGAGAATAGTGGGTGGGTGACTCTTTTCGACGCTAAGCGGCATTGATCAGTTTAGGAATTTGGAGCTGTGTTTAGCAATAGCTCCGGCAGCTTTTCAGAGGGCGAATGAATGTGGTCATGATAACCAGTAACGAATGATGTTTATTAGATGATATAGTGGTATGACTAGAATCTTTCCCGAGTGCATTTGAAGTTTAGTGATAAGTATG
>JABUQX010077722.1:10000-19606 GCA_015478945.1 Trachelipus rathkii | reverse complement strand
GACTTGTATCCCAATCTGAGCTGAAGCTCCTTATATTCCATCGACGCAGCCCATGCCAGCAGAAACATCATTCAGGATTACCCCAATGCTACCTCTCTTTTAATGTTTCCCGCAGATTGACCAATACCACTGTCACTAACCACACGATACCTTGACTCTTTTCCAAAACTTAAATTTGACATTAAATTCTAGGACTCGCACACACAAAGTTCACCCAAGCTTTGACCACAGGAGACAATCCAAATAGGCTAACTCTTCGCTCCTCTACTCATCCTTCCACACCATCAGCACACACATTTCACGCAAAACTAACTGTTGGTTTTTCCATTTTCAGTGTTTCATATTCATCTATGTTTCAGTCCACGAGCGAGCAAATCAAATGTTTGCAACCCCTTTTCTAAAATACACTCCATCACCTCTCCTCTTTCTCTAACATATAATATATATATAATATAGTTATATTATATATAGATATAAAGTATATATATTATCTATTGTATATATAATTAAAGATATATATATAATATTTGATATACTATATATATTAGTTTAAAATAGAATATATTATATAGTATATACTATATATATTAGTATGATAGTATATATATAAAATATAGTTAGATATATATATTATAATATAAATATAATATAATTAATATATATTATACTTATTATATATATAGTATAATATATGTATAATTTATATGTTATATCTAGTAAAAGTTAATCTATTTAATTTTTATCTGACGTTATCTTAAAAAATATATACCGATATGTATACAAGAATAGGTTTGTTGCATCATATATATATAGATTATTATATAAAGATATATAATATATAATGATATATATAATATATATATATTATATTACCGTCTCAACTACCAACAGATTATGCTTCTGCCTAAATTCATTATATTAGGATAATTATTATCAAAGCGTGTGGTTTCTATATTATGGTATTATAAAATAATTTCAACATTTATAACTTTTTAAATTCAGTTAATTGTGTTTCAAAGAAAAACACCATATTATACTTAATAATTTGATAGCAGAATTAAATGCCTATAAAAAAGCATATAAGTTTACCGAATGTTATCTAAAGCTAATAAGTAAAAATTTAACAGAAAATCACTCATAGGGAAGAGTCGATTCAGGACAGTAGATTATTTCAACTCGCATTACGTCATGAGTGCATCACCTATCTTTATTGATTACCATTCCACGTAAGGCATATTATCAAAGTCTTGTCAAGTATTTCATACTTTGTTCCAGTTATGTAGCATGTTGTAACAGACTTTACAAGTACACATAGCAATTAAATGAAAAGAAAATGGTAAGAAAAAAAAATTGAAGAATGTAAGATGAACTGGTATCTATAAAGGTCAAGTTTTAGAGGGAAAATAAGCAGGAATCCATGTTTAGTGGAAAGAAAAAAAAAAAAAAAACAGTTAACGAATTATTTAATTCTATTTCACTGGCTAATAAAAGGAAATCGAAATCCCTCAAAACCCATAAGTATTTTAATTCATTTTCTCTTATTACATTTTCACTCCAAGTTTAAACAAGTGTTAGAGTCAGGGAATAATCTTACTTTTCTTATTTATTATTATTATTATTATTATTATATTATTATTATTATTATTATTATTATTATTATTATATTATTTATTATTATTATTATTATTATTTTTATTATATATTATCTTTCATGGAAACGAACTTATAATTGGGTGAGATTGCTATGAGCGATAAAATAAAAAAAAATAAAGTATTATAGAACTACAACGAAAATCTTGCTAAAATATTAATAAAGCAATATATCATTTCCACACTATATAATAGAAAAAATAAAAATATAAAAAAAAAATGTTAAAATAAATGAGTAAAAATAGTAAATGAAAAATAAGAAAAATAAGAAAACGTACTAGAAAATCGCGCAATGCAAAAAAAAAAAATGCCACCTGGACTGCTTTGCGAGACCGGACGGCGAGGCGAGACCCTGGAACAAATATGATAAAAGAAATATGTATATGATATCTTAATAACTACTATGAATAAATCATCTATATAAATAGTATGATAAGAAATAAAAATATATAATAAGTATATAATAGTAATAATTATAAATATATAGATGCACTAAGCTTCGCCTAATCGATGAATTAATCAATAGAATGACGAGCTATAAAGCATGCCTACATTGTGAGTTGTGTGAACAAATAATTCTGATGCTTAGTAAGATGAATAGGATAACTGTTTAAGATTTCATTTGTTTCATGAGTTATCGCAATCAAAAGGTGATTGTACAAACCAATTGATTGTTGATTCATTATTTATTAGTCCGTGATGAATTTATGATGTTTTTATTTGTTTTTCCTTTGAATTTATTAAGTACGTATGTATCTTTAAATATTCCTTTAATATTTCTTTCATATTCTCTGTTATTAATAACTGAAATATTTTAGCAGATCCCGTAGGGACACTATGCAAGATAAAAAACTGTCTATTTGAGGAAGCAAACAAACGCGAACAGACACACAAACACACTATAACATACAACACACACGCACATACACTTTGAAGCATCTATATAATTTCAATTGGTTTACGAGGCTTAGTACTGTGCATATCGATTTGGTGCCATGTTACGTATTTAAAATTACTTTTCATTATTCTTTAATACCCTTTAATTAATGACATAAATAAATAAAAAGTATAGAATATAAGAATATATATAATATATATTAAAACGTAATGAAATAAAAAATAGTAAATATGAATAATATATAATAGATAAAATATATTATAGAAAAATATAATAAATATATAAATATAATAATTTAAGATAATATAAATATAAAATAAATCTAGATCTATAAATATATATATAAAGTAGAGAAGCAACAGTATAATAATATAGTACGAATATAGCTATACTACACTATACAGGAAATGCCAGGAAATATATTATTAGGATAAGTAATAGATAGAATATATATTAAGATATATATATAATATAAATAGTATACTATAGTATATATATATGTATAATATAATAATAATATACATTATATATATAGATTAATAATATAAAAGGCTGCAAATAGAATATTAATAAGAATACATAAGATAATAAGAAATTAATATATCAATAAATAAAAAATAAATAAAGAAAATATAGCCTAATATCACTATATATATAAGAAATAAAATAATATATTAATTAAAATATAATATATTAATACATATATATATAAATATAATATATTATATAAAACATATATATATATATATAATATAATAATAATTATATATAGTATATAGATATAATAAAAGATACACAAATAAAGATAAGAAGAGAGAGAAGATGAGAGAGAGAGAGAGAGAGAGAGAGATGAGAGAAGGAAAGAAAGAAAGCGAAGAGAAATATTAAACCTAATCAGAGATCTCAATTTTCATCTGAAAACAATTAATTAATAACTAAACAAAACAAAATAAAAAACTGGCAACAGTAACAATAGCACCTCAAAAAATACTGACGCTATAAAACCAATCAAACAAAAAATTATCATCAACAAATTAAAAAAAAAATTTGCCACACTTAAAGTATGTAAAGAACAATTTCAATCAAAACCATCTGCAACAACAGTAGTTAAACAACCCAAAATAACATTGCAATCTACAAATAGATGCTGAATCAAACAATTAGCCCCAAAATGCCTTAAAAATAAATATAATGAACACCCCCCCCTCTCCCCGCAATATTTACTCCGCCGAAGCATTCAAACATAGAAATTTTTTAAAAACCTTCAAAAATCACAAGCAGGAAACCTCCCAGATCAAAAATTCCAAGATCTATCGCCAAACACCGTGAGCTTAAATCAGTCTAAAGAAGTCACTAACCCTCAATTATATTCCCAAACAATCGAAAGTCAAAACCAATACATCCCACTTTTTTTGTTAGTGAAAAGGCACACATATGTCCCCATACTAAAACCTAACAAATCACCCAATAGCCCGTTACAACCTGGTCAAATAATCTCACAACTCTCCACAAATCTAAAAGTCTCGACAAGGTATTACCCCACAGAAATCCTCCTATTGCCCCTATTAGACACACAAACCAATAGGGGTTGAACACAACAATATACTCCACACCACATACTACTTACTAAAATAACACCAAAAAACATCCCACTAGGTTCTTTTTAACCAAAACCTACCACCCCTCACATCGTGCTTAGCGACAACGTAATGAACACAAGCATTCAGTATTGTAGCCCACGGCCTCTCACATTAACTAGACAAGGTATACTAGAATACCGAAAAATACATAAAAAAAACCCAATGGCAAGAGAGAATAATAGCATACTTCAGATTGGCAACACAAAAAAAATCATGCAAAAATACACCACACCTCCTCGAAAATACAGATGTATACAGCTGTCTCATATCGCTTATTCGAATCGTCCTATGGGAAGCCATTTGAGACCAATACACTTGAATTGCTTTATCAATGCACAAATTGAGCCAAACCCCACCGTCCCGCCTCTTCAAAAAAATCCAAGAATAATCCATTCCAAAAATCTACAAAGTCACCGAAAGCCACTATAAATTATATATAAAACCACTCATGGCATAAAATACAGAAACGACAAGAACGACGCAAATATTATATGAACCGAATTGGAAAACAATAGGTGTTAATAAACATTACTAATACCAACAATCACTTCTCTTATCTTTAAAACAACAACTTAAAACAATGAAGCCCCAACCAGCCTCTCCACAAAAATCCTTTGCCACATTACTAACACCAGATAAAAAAAAAAACAATCGGTTATCAATTAATTAACTTTTGAGGTCTCAAAGCACAATTAGACTCTTCCCTTAAAATAATAAACAACCGCATCAGGCTTAAACTTATCTCATACCGATAAAATGACATTTACCCCACACCGTACCGTATAAACGAGGCATTCGCCGATGTGTAAGAGCCACACTGTATAAATTTAATGCCTTAAAAAACGGCTAACCGGAACAAAAGAATTGGACAACACAAAGGAGTCCGCTATACTTATATTTACGGCATATCTCCATGCGTCCCATCCTAAACTATGCATCGCTCTCCGCTGCGAGGCTCCCACAATATGCTAAGACCCAACATTCCAGTAAACTATATTGATTCGAACAAACGCTCAAGAATGATACCCATTTTCGTTATCACCATTCTTACCTCCCAATCCCATCACTCTAACATCAACAGAGCAAATAACAAAATCCTTGCCCTCAGCAACCCCATTCGACGAAATACACGATATAATTTTAGAATCTGTTCCAATTTTACAGGCACCACAAAACACTCTAACAATAGAACCACCCCCATCTGACATCAAAACAGTCCGAATAGCCCCGCGAAGAAGATGCACAAGAATAAAAAAAAATAGAAACACACAAACCGACTCTGCTCCGCTATCCCTAACAATATCATACACACGCATGCCCAACCACCACCACGCCCAACCCCCACCAGACATGATAACCTCCCCTGACACTCCACTCTACACTCAATACAAGCGCACTCGAGATTGAACAATAGTAGAAAACCGCATTCTCATGCCAAACACCGGAAAATATCCAACAACGCCAACTTCAACAGGGCGCTTATCCAGAAATATCTCCCACAAACGCCGACCCATGCTGACCAGTTCCAAAAACAGCCGAAGAGTACGTATCCCGTCGTTCGGCTCTGAGAAGCCATCGCTTCTCTTCAGGAACGTAACCTAGACTTTCACGTTTGCCCCCGTCCCTGCTACTCTCCCCACTGACAAAGATGTTACCCATAAAAAAGTACAACAGATACCGTCGCCAATTACGGGGGAGCGATGGTATACGAACATACACAACGTAACTTGGACCACAAACCGCGCCTGGACGAGATTTGGGACAGGCCAAGTGCCTAAGCCACATTCCTTATCAGAAATCCCCATTCTGTCTAACAAAGACATGCGCAATAGAACCACGACAATATATTCCTATTATATATAGAAAGCGATCACCCAATTATCAGAGGCGGATAATTGTAATGCTAGTATATATCTTATAGTGAGCAGGAGAGCATCTATCGCAACTTAAGAGAACACATAACCCAAGTCATAGAACCAATACTAGGCAAGTTTCTGACTTCTACCGCGAACCCAAATTGTAACAACCCTGAAATCAATGAGCAATTAGATGATAAAATGAAAAGAAAAATGAGCTTTATAGAAAAAAAAAAAAAAAATTATAAAAAGAAAAAAATAAAAAAACAATAAACAATGAATGCAATAGAGTATACCCATAACCCAATATAATTGGCCTTTAATCATTAAAGACCTATAAAACAAAGACAGTAAAGGTCACAGAAATACTTAGATATACATTACTCAAGACATTTAGAATCCAATGCACCTTAGTTATATAATAAACCCAATTTATTTTTTATTTACGTAAACTACAAATTAAAAAAAAAAAAAAGAAATAAAAAAAAAAAAAAGTCGATATATATGAATATATTATATATATAAGATAAATATGTTAAAAATATACTAGGAACGAGAAAAAATGCATCAGGATCTTTCCCTAACTTAACACAATGAACCCATGCTTAAATAAAGGCTTGTTTAATCACTATTGAAGGCAGACATGAATAATGTTACTGCAGTTGATGTTGTATTTCATTTAGGTGAAATACGTATGTGCTTCTAACTTATGCCAAGAAGATGGATGATGCCATCAAAATACTATACGATCTATATATAATTTAAATCTTTCCCTAATGAACCTCAAAGCCACCAGAATAAATATTTACACTAATATGCAAATATATTTAAAAAAGAAAGCTAGAGGGTGGAAGAGGAACTCCCATTCAATTCCTAATCCTTGCGATAACGGTTCTCCTTATAAGATTTACATTCTCTTCAAAACGATCACAATTCACCTTTTAATTATAAGTAGAAAAGCAATTGGTCAGCAGGCAATGAGAGAAATTCTAAATATTATTGCCTATTTTACTTCTGACAACATTTCCATTGGAAAATTTATATTATAAGAGTACTTTGGACCCTTTTGCATTATCTTTAAAAGAAGAATACAATGTTTATATTACTAATATTAATTCGTAATATATTTAATAATAGATAATAATAAAGATTAGATGAGGAATATTATAATGATTATTATTAAAATGTAAAATCGAAAATCAATATAAAATTATCAAATATATTGGCGTCCTATTTTCAAAATAAAATATATCAAAAATATAATAGTTTATAATACAAATTAGTATTAATTGTTATTTATGCTTGAATCATCTACCTATGGCAGAAAAAGTATAACGTAATGTACTGAGCAAGTATTATCAGAACAATTTAATCACCTTAATAATGGTTAAGTACAATAAAAATTAGAAGAAGCTCATACTATTAGCTAGATAATTTAATTTAGCTCAATATATAATAAAAGTCCGAGGAAATAAGAGAATAGCATATTTATAGATAACCTAAGTCAACAGATATTACTGTTAAATCAAAGATTTAGGTAGAGCTATCGAACTATCTATAAGCAAATTATTGTCAACTTGGGGAGAGAAGTTTAAGATGTTCAAGAAAGTCCAACACTAATTAAAAATATACCCAGCAATATATAGAAAGATAACAATCTATCAACAAAAAGAGAAAAACAGAAATATAATGATAATTATAAACTAACCTACTTTAATTTTCTATAGCGAGGTACCAAAGGTGAACTAAAGACAGGATATAAATATGATTCTGTGATTATGTCTCAACGCAAAGACGGAAGAAACATTCGATATTTATTATATTAAATAACTTAAGGATTCCAGTGAAAGGACTGGTACATATCTTGATACTCGAGACCAAGAGCGACAGTCTGGATAGGTCTAATACGGTACTATACCAAATCCTCTTTCTGTTAGTTTGGTTATTAATAGTATTGTATCTAATTAACATTAATTGATGGAAAAATAATAGGAAACATACTCACTTTAGATATAATAATTATCTAATTAACTATTATAATCGCTGGTAATTTGAGTAGCACTCCATTAACGATAGTAATTATGTGAAATGTAAACTAATTTAAGAACCTATAATGGAAATAGATTCATCCCATACTATTCTAATTGATTCCCATTATTGATCTTATCGTAATATACCGAACGATACTTTTAAAGCATCAATCCCGAATCAAATCACCAAGTAAACCAAAATATCTCCATCTTTGAGGAGTTCGGGTGACTCATCCTTATATACAGTACCATTCTTTCACCCCAGATACCCACACTTTACCAGTACTCTGCTGGTTAACGTGTGAACACTTTCACTTCTCCTATTTTCTCACTGCCTATGACATGCATACCTTCAGACGTCGTGTTTCGGGGCACGTCGGTCTTTGATTTGAGCTGAATATGAACACAGCACTGGTGGACTACATGTAGGTCTCTAAGCTTTTCTCAACACAGGAGTAATAGAAAAAAATCGGAATCAATTTTTCTGGGAATTAAACCCACATCATCGTTGTGATATTCCATCAATAAATAATTATTGCACATAATTATAACAAGGTAACGTGCAGTGGTAGCCCATAATTGGCGTAGAGTATTTATAAAGTTTTCCTTCTTCTTAAAAGTCTATCAAAATTTCTATGGGGACTGAAAATTTTGACATGAAAATCCATTTCCCAGATTACCGTAAGGTAAGACAAGAGCAATAGACTAAGAGAAGTTATGTGTGATGTAAGAGGTAATCTTCTGAATTTGCAACAGACATATCATAGGATTAATAAGAATCTCTATGGCAAAAAAATTCTATAATGGGAACTAAGAATATGTTGAAATGAACAAGTGATTGGATCAATAATAATAGCGCGTGAATCCAATCAATATCTGTACATAATTGCGAAGAAAGTAAGTTGGAAGAATAGTTAGTCAAAGCAGAATAAGGAGCTTTAACACAGTGAACAAAAGAGGACAGTTAATAATGGAGAGTTGACTGATTATTCTGACTACGAGCAGCCAGAATGAATGTAAGTAAATGAAATTGGTAGCTTTATACTGCAAGAGTCACATTTCCAACAATTAAAATTGGATCGGGAGAGGAGATCGAGAATAAAAGCAGGGATTAAAATATACCACAATGTAGGCTACATGAATAATTCGTGGACTGTTTATATATAATTTCGCAAAACTATACTAAATAGCCCTTTTCCTAAAAAAAAAAAAAAAAAAAAAAAAAAGGAAATATTTAAGTCGTTGCTGCACCAAATGAGCGATATAAGATTTGGTCAGAAATAAGAATGAAAGTAACTCCATAAGTATTTGACTGCAATCCTTCACTTCAACATTCATCCCGAAATGTATCATAGTAATAATAATAAAAAAAAGACTTGTTAGTACAATTACAAAGGTTTAAAAAAGATTAAATGCAAAAAAAGGAAAATAAATGACATCCCAAAAAAATAAAATTCAAAATCAAAATTTTCGAAAAAAAAAAAAAAAATTTGAAGCTCAAATTTTACATTTGAATGACTAAAATAATTCTG
>JABUQX010077722.1:0-5000 GCA_015478945.1 Trachelipus rathkii | reverse complement strand
CAGAAAACTATTTTTTTTCCTTTTCGAATTACAAGATGGGCAACTAAGTCACCTTTTTAGTAACTAACCTTTTTAGCTCAGGGGTTGAACTGAAACTCCCTTTTATCAATGCTAAACACTTTGCTTTTTGACCATCATGTTTTAAATTTTGAGCTAATTCCCATAGCAAATCAACAACATACAAACAAGCTTTTTCATTCTAAAGGTCACCGAATTATAATCAAGGTGAACAGAAGTTAGAGATTTTATGATAATAGTAAATTTTTGTTTTTTAGTTTTAGTAGCCACCAAACTATTACACCGAACAAACCTCCCTCCCCTTATTTTTAAGTACGCACACCTGTACGCGCTTACATACGGTCATGTGTACACCCCTGTGTATGCATTTTGTTTTTAATTAGATGTCGTTGTTTGCTGGTATTTGCCGGCCTTTACATTGCTTGTTCAAGGGGTAGCTCTTCCATTTGATTCTATTTTCGGATATGCTCCTGAATATTCACGAATCATCGTTATTGTACTTTTCCGTAAAGAAACCACATTTATATATCAGCCCTAACATCTTATATCGTTTTTCCTATAAAATAATAATAATTCCCGGAAAACCCATGATTCATATGAATACTTTATTATAATTTCTATGTATAGTATAGTATATTATAATATATATATATGATATAACATGGTATAGTATAAGCTCTCTTCGCAACTATCTGGTTTTTTTTTTGCATTTATCAAGCAAATTTATAATACTCAGTTATTCCAACCCACTATTTATCGAGTATATGGAGGTGCATAAAATTATCTACAGATTAACAACCATTAATCCATCTCATTCTCAGGCTCTTCTAAGGCTTCAACAATTGTTTACTTGAGAGATGGAACTTGTTTATCTCGCACTTCAATCCCACCATTTAATATTAAACAAGGGTTAAGATTAAATCATAAAATTCTACACTGATTATTATTTATTTGAAAGTCCAGAAACCCTCCACCCCTATTATTAACTCATTTCTTCTCGGGCCCAACAAAATACACAGTTTTTGTCCATATCTCACTTTTCGCTTCCATCCTCACAAAAATGTGAAATAAATTTTGTCAAAGATACAAAAAGCATGTTGCATCAGTATTAAAAGATCTTATAATTTTTTGTCCGAACTGGCCTTTTGGGTATTTACGCATAACTTAAGACCTTCTATATTCCTAGACAATTAAGTACACTTCTGCTGACGATTACTTTCCCGCCACGTTTTGATTGACCGATTTTTCCTCCATTATGCCACACAAAATGGTAGATTTCTCATACACAAGTTCCAGATTCAATGATACATTCCATCATTGAATTTTTACATCACAAATTTTTCTTCTCCCATCCGGGATTGATTTGGAATTAGACAGGACAGCTCTACATGAATTCAGAGAAAAAATATTTAAAATATTTCCCGAAAACTATTATACACTTGGTTTCCAAAGTATCATTAATGCAAACCACCTGCACCTTCATATGTACGAGAGGTAAAGGGAAACACGCAAAAATTGTACTGTATTTAATTAAAACCTATCCCTTTGCCCTAAATGAACCTTTTTGCCAAAAGATTCTTAATTTACTGGTAAATGCGTTAGGAACCATATCTACCAACTCTAGCAAAAGAGACAACAGCGAACCATAGAGATGAATATAATCTTGTGTGCCTTAAAAGTAAATACTTACTCTACAAAGATAATGTCGTGAAGCTAGGTGCCTCTAATGAAAAATGTTTCAAACATACAGCAGAAATATTAGATATTTATCACTAATAGTGGCGATCTCTAGAAAGAGTCAATATTCTTATTCAGGTCACAGTTCATAAAATGTCTTTGTCTAATTAATCCAGAAAATAATTAACCTGATATAAAGCCTCCAGAGATGAATGAATTAACTCAACTTTTCAAGTTGAGATATTGTGCAACCCAATGGTGCAGCATTATAAAGCTGTTGTGATAAACATCATGTTGTTAGGCACTATATACCTTTTTTCTTTAAGCAACAGTTTGGCGGAATATATAAAGAGAGAATTAGTTTGAAGATTTGCTTATACAAAACCATTCTAATTGAGCTGAATTTACCTGTAAATTCATACTCATGATTAATTTGGTATGGTGAAAAACTTTAAATACCTTTATTTTTAAAATAAAATTATAACTCTACTTTCAATTTCTTCTATCGGTTTATTTTAATGCCTCATTTTTTCTACTTTTAGTGATATATACTTAAACTAACAAACGTACTATCCTTAAGGAATTATATCTCTCAAATAATGATATATATATATCTTACCTTTATTTACTTAATTAAGTCTCTGAGCTTAACTCACATAAAAAAAACTAATTATCTACTAATTCAATTGTATAATAGTACATTAAAGATTCTTGCAGATAAAGGAGCAAAATCTCATTCGAGACCTAAATGAGCTCGCTCTCGAACCACATTCAGGCTCAAGTGAAACAACAAAAACAATAATGAATTAGCATGTAATAATGTAGTTAATAAAAAGTCAATTTTCATTTGTTCACTTAGAGTAGTAATGTGATATATGTTTTTATTGTTTAGAATAAAAAAAGCCACAAAAACAGTTTAGCCCCTAATAACATATTTTCGAAATGGACTTGTATTACCATTTCAGTTAAAACCATTAGTTTGTATTTTAATAGTTGCTCCTATACCACGTGTTAAAAATATATTTTAAAAACATCCAATTAAATACTGATCATACATAAAAGACAATATTTATAAAAAATTTTCAAAACTATATTATATTATAATGATGGTAAGCATTAGATAATGTACGCTATTTACCACCCAAACCCCAAAGTCGACCTTATATCTACCATCTTAATAGCCCACCCATCTCTAAAATCGTGCACACCGTTTACCTAATAAATTACATATTACAACGATTAACGACAATAAACATTCTCCATTAATGAATAATCCTTTCCCCAGCTTATTACCTTAACTTACTCAACTATTTAAAATGATATATCCGCACGTATGGAGCGAGACAACTTCCACCTTCCTTACAAACACCTCCCTTACAAATTCCCTTTTCCTCCTCGCAACTCTAATTCTCTCGCGTCTTTCCGTCTTGAATTCTATATTATTTTCCTCTCCCATCAACAATTCATCAGTGATACAACTTGCTGTCACGTTGCTCATTACGACTTTCGATCAGCAATAAAATGACTCATTTTATTCTCCTCCTACCACCCCTCCGCTCTCATTGTTTTAGTTCAAATGTTCATGAATGTTCCTCTAACCCATATATTCCTGCTCTCCACGGCTCATTGAATTTACACCTCCTCATTTAAACTCTATTTCCCTCTTTCTCCCCTCTCTCTCCTTAATATCCGAATCCGAATAGACCATTTAAATAAATTAAAGGTTTTTTTCCCACCTTACTCCACCTTCCGAACACTATCTGTTGACGTATCCTCTACTCTTCTCACTAAACACTCCTTAGAGCGTTTCTTAGCCCAATATTTTTCTCCACAACATTCAATGCGTCCCTCTCCCTTTCCAAAAAATTCGAATTTAATTTTTGCGCGATTTATCTGTTCCTAAAGACTCTTCTAATATTTCCATTAAAATTTTTTATGAGAATCTTTCTTAGAATAAATAAGCAAGCCATTCTCTTTTACCTCTGTATACATTCTCGAATCGCTTTTTTAATGTTCTATCCCCGGTCGTCCCCCCAATATAACACACGTAGCGCGTTACGCCCCTTTCATTATATCCTACCCTAACAGTTTCTTTCAAATGTGGGGACGTCTTATGTATACAGACCCTCCATCGATCGACCCCTCCAATTTCCCTCCTCGTTGTGCAATCTACCAGAGGCGTTTCGGGTAATTCCCACTTTCCTATCTTCACTGCTAGAAATACTTCACCCTCCTTCACCACCTGACAACAAATCTCGTGATCACATTACGTTCCTAATCTTCCCATTGAGAAACACAACATTCCGCATCTATATGTTATGGGTTTTTGGCTTTGAGCTAGTAACAAAGAACAAAAATTCAGGAGGTGTTAGTGCCATTTCATAAATCCAGGTGGGAGGGAGATAGTCTTTCAGTGAGAGAATATTTACTTCCTCCAACACAAAACATACCTCAGGGTCGAGGTTTTTCCACCGCAAAACATACCTCAGGGTAGAGGTTTCCCACCCACAAGACCTCCCAAACCTATGAGTACTGTTAAAATTTTCTTTTAAAGTGCCACAAGTAGAACCCTTATTACATGTGTTTATCTCAGATTTGATATGTGCAAAAAATAAAAATGACAATATTCAGTTAGGTAATGATTACTTAGTTGTTTGGTTTTTTGTGGGCATTCTTTCAATATTGGAAGTGTGTCTTTAAATATGTAAGGATAACTGTATGTTTTTAAGTTTATCACATTTTCAGTTATTTAAAGAGTAACACAAGGTATGCCACAAGTTTTGGAGAGTATACCCCGTTACAAGTGTATATTTAAAACGTCGGAACGGACCTCATACGATATTTAATTTCTTAAAATTTTTGATTGTATAATAAATATGGGTTTCATATGTACAATCGTGAAGATGTGTGTTTATCTATAATATTTCCATGTTTGCTCATAAAAAAAGGTAAAAAAAGTCATGAGACACAGACACCACGAAAATAGTGTCTCCATACTTCACAGACAACATGTCGCAGCTTATAAAATGATGGTTCTTTCTTCTCTCTGCTTTTAACTTTCATACCTTAGCGTAAATAATCCTATCTTTCTCTCCTCCTGAGAGAAAACAGTGTGTGAGACAAGATCAGTAATTTATGATGTGTTGCCACCAGGGTTTTGTCGTAAACAGTCTGAAAAAACTAAAATAAGTTATGGCACTATTTATATTTAAGGTACCTATAAGTGACATACTTGAGGCTTAAAATTATGGCTCGAAATGAAATTATGAATAGGGGTGTGTTTATAATAGTATACAAGAAGTAGT
>JABUQX010077721.1:0-5000 GCA_015478945.1 Trachelipus rathkii | reverse complement strand
ATATATAATATATATAATATATATATATATATATATAATATATAATAGTATATAATATATATATAAATATTTACTTATATATATATATAATATATATATATTATATTTATATATATATAGTATATATATATATATATATATAATATAATATTATATATAATATATATATATATATATATATATATATATATATATATATATATATATATATATATATATATATATATATTTATGCGTTTGCATGTATGCCCATGGGTGTGTTTCTGTAAGAGGTTACCGCAGCCTCATTTTAGAGCCTTCGCTAATACATTAACATGTAAACTTGCTAATAAAAAAGTTCTTTTTTCCCCTAATTTCTAACAAATTTATTTATTTATACACAAAGAGTAAAAAATCTAAAGAAATTATTTCTTGGTTTTTATATCCTCTTAAAGATAACGAAAAAAAAACAAAACAAAAAAAACATCTGAATTAGAAAACAATTGAGAAAACTAAATAGATTTAAAGGTCAAAAGATCGAAAGGTTAATCTAGAGCAAAGATGAACAAAATAAAGATGAAGAAAAATGAAGATGAGTGGATTTGTTTCTTGTTTTATTTCAACCTGTAAACGTAGCCTTTGGCTCACCTAAATTAACTGGGTTGAAAGAAGATGATGATTAACCTACTTTTAAGATTTAATAAAAAGTTTTTTCAAAAAAATCGAGTATTCGACTTTCTATATTTTATGTATATTATTGTTGACCCCTAAGGAGAAACCAGGAATTCCTACGAGACCTTTCTAGTATACTATCATAATATATATATAATAATATTATATTATACTATATAGTAGTATAGTATTATATATAAATATACTAGAGGTAGGGTATATATTATGATAGTATATATATATTATATATATATATATATAATAGTAAATATGGGCGGTATATATATATATATTATATCTATATATTATATAATACGGAGTTTTGAGAATGATTGAAATATATATATATATAATATAATAGTATTCATATACGTAAGAGAATATAGTATTAGTATATAATATATAGTAACCTATAGTATATTTATATGAGTCTTATATATAGACTAGCACTATATACTATATTATATATTATTTATATAATAGTTGTATATAAGGTATATATTAATACATATAGTATATCATAATAATATATATATACTTATATAATATAGATATATAATATAATATACTATATATAATATAATATATGTATATATTGCTAAGAAGGCAGTTAGTTCTTTACCTTCTCATTATAATGTTCTTTCTTTAACATCTGATCTAATTGCGATTATTATGCAATATTTAACATCTAAAAATATAAAAAACGAGAGATAGGACAGGCTCGACACCTGGTGATGTCGCTTTGACGGGAACTCGGTTGCTTTATAATTGTTCTTGGAATCCAAGTTTTTTTGGCTTGGAGGATAAGCTCAGTTGTATAGCACCGGGCATATTGTCTCCTCGCGCGCAACATGCGGTGGTTCAATCTCCCAGAGAAGGCAGAATTATTTTACCTCTCATTATAGTTCTTTCTTAACATGTTATAATATTGCGATATTATGCAATTTTACATCTAACATTAAAGGACGAGAGATAGACGGCGGACCCTGGTGAGTCGCATTGACGGGAAACTCGGTTGCTTTATATTGGTTCTAATCAAAAGTTTTTTTTGGCTTGGAATGGGATAGCTCAGTTTAGTGAGGCAGGTGGGCATATTGTCCTCAACGCGCAACATGCGGTCGGTCTTATCCAGAGAAGGCAGTTTAATTCTTTTACCTTCTCATTATATGTTATTTCTTTAACATCTTATCTAATTGCGAATTATAATGCAATTTACCCATATATATAGATATGTATATATATAAAAAAAATTATTATCGGGGTTAAAATTTATATATATATATATATATATATAGTATATATATAATATATATATATATTATATAATATTATATAGAGAGAGAGGAGTATATATAATAGTTTATATATAGTAATATTATTATATATGTATAATATATATAGTATATATATAGTATTATATTATATATAATATATATATATAGATAATATATATATATATATTAATAGTATATATATATATTATATATATATATATATATATGTTATGTATGTATGTATATATATATATATATACTTATGAGTTTCATATATAGATATTAATTATATATATATATATATATATCATATATATGTATGTATATATACTCCATAAGAGCAGGGTATATAGTATATATATATCATAGTATATAATATAATATATATGATATATATATATATATATATATGTATTATTATACTATAGATATTTATTAGAGATATAATATATATATATAGTACATATATATAATATATTATATATTATATATATATATATTAGATATATATAATATATTATATATATTATATATATATATATATGTATATATATATATATACTATAGTATATATCTAATATATAATATATATATATATATATAGTATTTATATTATATATATATTTAATATATGATATATATATATATATTAGTAAGGAGGTAGTATATTATATTATATTATATAATATATTATATATATATATAGTAGCCTATATATCCTATATACTATATATATATATATATATATTATATATATATAATATATAGTATATAATAAAAATATTATAAAAAAATATTTTTATTAAATATATAAAATAATATAATATTATATATATATATTATAGTAGGTACTATATATAATTATATATATATAGTCATATATATATATATATATATAATATATATATATATATATATATATAATACGGTATATTATAATATATATATATATTATATATATATAGATATATATATATATAATATAATACCTATATATATTATATATATATAGGGTATATATATATTATATTATAATATATATATATACTATATATATATATATATAAACTCCTGTTCAAAATTATCGCACCACGTTGGAAATACGACGGCATTTTTCACTGTGCTACGGTTTTGTGTAATAATAGTTCGGTGCCGTGTCTGGTCTGTGCTATGGGATTTCGTGATGAGCAGAGAAACATATATACGATATCATCCAATAATTATACTTCTTCACAGTACCACACTTAACACCATGTTACCATCAATAGATATTTAAATAATCGTGGCACCACCTCTGATTCTGATAACCGCCTTCATGCTTGAAGGTAAACTGAATATGAAGCTATAGATGTGTTTCTTAAGTATGTTATCCCATAGCGCTATAACGACTCTGTCCAGCTCGTGGATGGTAAAAGATCGTCGAATGGTTCTCTTGAGCCAGACTCAAAGCTGTTCGATGTGGTTGAGGTTAGCACTTCGTGGATTCTAGTTCAGTACCTATACTTCCATCATTTGAAGGAAGTAGGTAATCTTCTTTGCAATGTTCGGAAGATTATTATCGTACGTTAGGTGGTAGTAGTTTTTTTTTGAACAGGCAAGGGGCTTAACATGGCCCTGTATTATGTGATCGAGGTAGCATGGTGCATTCAACTACCTCTGTTGAATAAGGCGTCAAACATTTCGGACCCGCCTCCGAACGACTCCCTTGGTGCGATGTTGAAGGCTCTATAACGTTCATCACGTCTACCTGACACTATCACGACCATCAATAGATCTTAGACAAACCCTGATTTAGTATATGAACAGTATACGCTTCCAATCATCGGCGGTCTGATCTGCGTGATTTCTTTCTAGCCGTAGTCGTTTTACCTGCCAGTCTTGCTTCACGGACCGTCGTCTGACAGTTACGACTGAAATCCAAAGGTCACTCCAAAGTTCCGTGCTGGTAAACACTCTGTTTTGCAACATGCTTATACATAGATACCACTCTTTCATTGCAGTCGTAATCTCTTCCTGCCTTCTCCTTTATGTCTACAGTGCTATCCTGTGTTCCTCTATATCAGGGTGGATGCTTTTCCTTACCAGAAACGGCATCCCTAATATCACTCTTTCCTTTTATTCCTTAAGTACTATAAAATCCAATTGCCCATCTGATTTCATCTACAGTGCTATCCTGTGTTGCTGTGCGGTGTGAATCTAGACATTGCCTTGGTTCACCAACACCTCTCAAACTCATCTCCTTGTTCACTACTTCTGGCTTTGGGATTCTATTAACTGTCTTTCACCAATTAAACAATATTGGATGTAGAACTACTGCTGCAATAGGACATACAAATTTCATCACAAACCGTAGACTGTATTCCATCTTAAAACTTTTAAGGCCTGTCACCTCTCTATCACCCGTTGAACTGGAGTAAACTACCTTTACGCCATGTCGCACTTGAAGCCATACAATTCTGTAACCTTTTGCATCCGCTTGAGGCAAAGGACCAAGTACTCCTTCATCTTGGCTCATCACACACAAACTCTCTTGCCTCAGGGTTCGGCACCCACTTCCACACATTGACTAAGCGGGGATACTTGATGGACACATTATGCTGTGGGCTCGGCTCCGACAACGTTCCCGGATCCTGATCGGCCAATGCAGGTTCGTTTCCCGAACCTTGTGGTTTCCTTTTCTTCCATTCTTCAAATAAACTCCTCTTTCCTAGGACAAGACTGTCCCCAATGTCCCTCATCACAAAGAAAACACTTCTGTTTCCCACTGTTTCTTGGGAGACCTTGTTCTTGCCTCCCTATTGATCATTCTCGATCGCCGTTGTTAAGTCCGCTAACTGCCCATCTTGCCTTCCACAATCCATAAGCCTCTATGCTTCATCTTATTCTTGCCACATCACTTATCTCACCTAGCCCTTCCTGAACCTCCAACAGGTTACTCTTTTTAAGTGACCCACCTTATTACAATGATGGCACCTTATTCTTTGTCCACTGTTTGACCTACTACTCCTTCTACTATTACTCCTTTGTCTGGCACTCGTTCCGGTGCCGGGTGCCGATGTCTCCCTTCAAGCGGAC
>JABUQX010077720.1:0-19262 GCA_015478945.1 Trachelipus rathkii | reverse complement strand
CCCGTGCCGACAATCGATCGTCGTGTAACACGAATAGATAGGCTTACAGACTTCAATAAGAAGAGAAGTGCCTTCGTAAATATTTTGAACTCTCACCTCAAAAATAAAGACACCTCAAATTAAAGTCAGACTATACCATTAGAGATCCAAACAAAAACTTTCATTCCTCCTTAGCACAAGAGATTGCTTTGACCCTGGACAACCATTCACGTTGTGTACCAATTTTATTTCCACCAGACAATAGTCAGAACCAACATATGAGGAACCTTTTATTAATTTGTTGTACCCAAACACCGTTTAAATTTTAAAGAAAACAATTCTCCAAACTGATGGAGTGTCGATGGGCTCACCCCTTGGACCTACATTTGCAGACTTCTATATGTCCAATCTGGAAAACAAAATCCTTCGTGAAACTAACAACTTTAACCCCGTATTTTAATAAGATATGTCGACGACACCCTCACTATCTTTAGGAACATAGATCAATACATCAGTCAATAGAAATCAAGAGTTGTCATGCTTAAAAATTCACCATATGAAACTTAGGTTAATAATGTATATCTGTTTTTTAGACATTAAAATCAATATTAATTCTGACGGCTCAATATCTACAGGCATTCATGTCAAACCCCCTGATAATGGGTTTGTATATGAACTATTGGTCCTATTCACGACTATTTACAAAGAATCATATCGTAAAAAAACTTAGTTTTACAGAGCATACAACCTATGGTCAACTTGGAACTTTTGATGAAGAAATTTTGCCGCATTAAGTAAAATTTGAATTAACTGTGATCATCCACAATATTCAGTTGAAAATTAATTAATTAAAACCATTACAAAAAATTATTTAATAAAGAAAGTAAAAATAATCAGGAAATTTGATAAATTTTTCTTCAAAACTCCTAATGCTACAGACTTCAATAAAGAAGAGAAGTCCCTTCGAATATATTGAACTCTCACCTCAAAAGTAAAGACACCTCAAAAATTAAAGTCAGACTATACCATAAGTCCAAACTGTCATCCTCCTTTAGCACAAAAGATTCTTTGACCGACAACCATCACTGCTTTGTCCAAATTTAAACTGTACGTCGACATATATTGTTACACGACGAATCATGCGGCAGGGCATATCAACATCGTACTAGTCCCAGCAAATCTTTGAAAACATTTTCAAACGGCACATGGTCAATCAACTAACTATTAGTAATATTTCTACTTTCTAAACACTTCACAATAATATACGGATCATGTGAAGTCCAGAAAACTTAAAATTGCATAGGCCTTCTAGAAAGACACGCAGACCAGAGTTAACAACAACTTTAATGTTATTTATTACAGACTCATTAATTATCATTTGATTTAATTATTATATATTAATTTAAGGCTCATTGGCTCAATAAGAATCAATCCTCTGAAACTGTTCTCAAGTTTAGAGACGAACGACGTCGGGAAATAGTAAATAAATATATACACAGTTTGTATGTTGAAATATGTTTTCAAACATATTTAAGAAAATTAAAACTGTGTACAGAATCAACCATTTTGAAACTTGGAAATCAAATCAAATAACTTTTATAAAATCAAAGCTGATATTGAATTCCTATATTATATATTATTATTATTACAATTATTATTATTGAATATATTATTATTATTATTATTTATTATATTATTCATATATCATTATTTAATATGATTATTATTAGGCCCCTATAATGTTTTTGTATAATCATGCCTTATACAGAAACAATATACCTAATTTAGTCTGAAAAGTTTGCAACCCTGATTTATTATCAAACAAAGTAATACAAAAATATTTTTTTAAAGAAAAATTAAAACAAAAAAAAAACAATATGTTGGTTTAGACTTTAAAGTTTGGCTTTCAGTTATTATATAATAGTATATTATATATATATATATATATATATATATATATACTATAAATATACAAGTAGTACATATAACTATATATACTAATATTATATATAAAGTATATCAGTATATATATATAATATATATATAAATATAAATAATATATATATATATATATATATATAGTAAATATATATATATACTTATATATATAAACTAATATAGATATATATAAATATATATATATGGTCAGCCCCTAGAAGAGAAAAAAAAAACATTATCTCAAAAACTACAACAAGCTACAGGAAAAAGGAATACACTGCTGGAATGCTGGTCCAATTTTACGCGCGACAAAGGCAAAAAAAACAAAAAAAAAAAAAAAAAATTACATTCAAAATACTACAACAATAGTTACAGCGAAAAGAAATACATTTTAGGAATCATGGTAAAATTTTGGCTAAAAAATGTAAAAAATAATTAATTAAAGTTACAAGAATTATTGTTAAAAATATATCACAAATGAAATAGAATCCTATTTAGAGACCTTTATATGGTACTCGTTAAAATTAAATAGACAAATTTTTGCTTTTTTTTTTCTTTAAAACTAAAGGAAATACCCCCAGCGTCCCATACCGCACCGATGAGCAAGCAAAGAGTAAGCGGGGGTCTCTCGCCTTCCCGGGAACTACGGGGTAGACTAATTCCCCCCCTCCGGAGGGATGGTCTCCGAACCCCGCTCTTTGGAATTTGGGTGTCACGGGGGTTCCTCCGCCCCTCCCCCTACGGGGTACTGGAAAACGTCCCCCCCTGTGTTCCCACGTTCGGCTCGAGCCCCACTAAAAATTTGCCGTGTAATTTTTGGAGGAGTTTAAAAAGGACAATTACTCGTATATTATCTATATATATATAATAATATAATAAGTATTGAATATAGTATTGTAGTATAACATATATATAAATACATATACTATATATATATATATATATAATTATACTAATTATATATATACAATACAATAAACTTATATAATATATATATATATATATATAATATATACTTTGTCCTAGCACCCCCCCAAAAAAAAATAGCCAATTTTTTGTTTAATTTTTTTTTTTTTTTTTTTACATTTTCCTAACCAAAATTTTACAAAGGATTCCAAAAATGTAATTTTCATTTCCTTGTAGCTTTTTAAGTTTCGAGATATGTTTATTTTTTTTTTTCCTCGTTTTTTTTTTTTTTTTTTTTTTTTTTCCTCAGGTTTTAAAATTTGGACCAGCATTCCAGCAAGTATTCCTTTTCCATGGTAGCTATTGTATTTTTTGAATATGGGATTTGGCTCTTTCTAGAGAAATAAAATGTTTTTTTCCCTTAAGTTTTTTCCTTTCTCCACACAAATTCACATGAATACGATTTCAATATAGTTCTGCTAGTTCCACAACCGTGTTTTGACATTATTCATTTTTAAAAGCAACCAATCATTCTCTATGTTTTGTTTAACATAACTAAAATTTAGGAATTATTTCAAATTTGTGGGAAAAATTTCACTGCATCAATTTCCGTTAATATATGTTTATAAAACCAACTCAAATTATATTCAATACTCATTGTTATTTCTCTAAATTGTTTCTAAACCTTCGTCAAATGGGCCATACATTACCCAATAAGAATAAATAAATAAAAAATGTTTTCCAAAATCGAAATACAGCGATGACCAAATGTATAAAATATCAAAAAATTTCTACTAGGAATAATTAAATATAATGTAAAAAAATATATAAGGAAAATACCAAAATTTTCATACACTATTTTTTTAGGTTCCTGTATATTCCTTAAGGACCTTATTATTAATAATTAATTATTATTATATATTATTATTATTATTATTATTATTATATGTAATACAATAGAATGGAAAACTCTCGCAACATTGAAATTCATAAATTCTTCTGTTAGATTTTCAATTATTAAATTCCTCTTCATTTAAATTTTAATACTTTTTTATTATATATGATAATAATCAATAAATATACTTGCATTAATTTTTGATAATTCGTGTTTATAAGTGAAGGAAATAGAATCTGTTTTATGAACATTTCTAAAGTAAATTTTTTATAAATATTTAATTTTTAAAGTAAAAAATTAAATTATTATAAAGAAAATTGAAGTTCATAGTTTACAAAGCTTGGAAACATAAATTGTAAAAACCACTCGTAGGTATAAATTGCCCTATCAATTCGCATAAACATATGCACACAGTATAGGTATATAAATATATTATATATATATATATATAGTATATATATAATATATTGTGATTTACACGATAAATCCCAGATTAATATATATATAGGCACTATATGGTAAAGTAATTTCTTTGATCACTATTCCCAATAATATATATTAATAAGAGTCCTTTCTTAATTATTACATTACTTATATACTTAAAATTGATACGATAATTATATACCAAAGTATCATAATATAAAAATATTTATTCAAATACTTATTTTTTAATAATATATTATAATATATACTATATATATATATTATATATTAATTATATATATATAATATTAATATATTATATATATAATAATATATATAATTAAATCATCACATAGTAATGGTAAAGTGAAGGAGGATAAAGTTGAAATAATAATGTAAAATTAAGAAAATAAATGCACTTTTAAAAAAATTTAATTTAATATTTTTTATGCTCATATATTTTCAGGTCAAAAAAAATCAAAAATACTATTGAATAAAATATAAATAAAAGAATATTTATTATATATCTTAAAAACTACTATAGCTACAGCGAAAACTTTGTCATAAACAATTTCAAATCAATATATAATGAAAAATACTGAGATAAAAAACCACAATATTCATGATTCACATGACACAACTCTGCATCAAACCAATACAACACACCGAACAACGACACACAGCACAATACACAACAACAACAGCATCCCACCACCACCACTACCTACAACATACAATATCAAGCAGTGAACAAAAGAAAATATGATTAATATGAATATTTCATTGGAAACTCTCTATTTCGATTTTCCTATATATGATATCTGCGACACTTCTAAGTTGCACCTTATGAAACATTATAGAGTTAGAGAAATAAATATTATAAATATATATCATAAAGGTATATATATATATATATATAACATAATGACTGTTTACTAGAATAAGAAAATTTATTTATATTGATATAAATATATTATTATAATGTAAATACTCTAAAATATAATTTAACGTATATAGGCATATATAATATACTCTATACTTTCTATCCTTCACTAGTTATAACTCAACTTATATTATAGCAAACACTTTTCATCTGCGCAAAATAAATAGGAAGAATTATGTATCCTTATATATCTTACTATACGAATACTTCACGAGAACTTGTACCATTTATATTATAGAAGTGGTATGTTATACCGATATTATAATCGACAAGAACCATCCATGTAAATCAGAAATTTTTATTATCTGATATGAATATTTCAAACAGAATTTAGTAGCGTCAAGTTGCCACAAAAAGACAGTTTTTTTAACCTAAAAGGAGAGATACACCAACACCCAAAATCAAGAAGCATCAAAATAAAATTAATTCGCGTCATAAGATGAGAAGTAGATGCACAGCTCTCTTCGGCCTTCAAGTCCAGTAAAGGCATACTATCGGGATCTGTCGATTTCCCCCTTACTTTCCCACCAGTCAGCTGCGAGCTCACTTATAAAAAAGAAATAATAAAAAACAAAAAAATAAAAAGATAACAAATAATACATTAATTAAATACACCTTATAAAAAAAGTGCCACCACTGACTCTGTTGGCATATCTATTTATATCTCAGCTCCTTTCTTCATGTAGGTAGGAGTTTTACACAAAACACTACACCTGCAGGGATAACGTAGAATTTATCTACGAGGAGTTAGAGTCAACGCGCGCTTTCGATATACATGAAGTACTTTTTAGTAACATTCTTTTAAGAGTAAAAAGTCATATATATATATCAATAGTTTTAGTTAACTAATTATTTAAGTATTTAGTGAGTATAATTAGAAATAGTGGTTGTAGGGTAAACTAAGAAGTACGAATGATAATTTACTTAATAATACTGTATAATAATAATAAGTATCTCTAATATTAGGGTGAAAAATAGAGAAATAGATGCCGCTATAATATATTATACTCACACATGGGATTTACACATATAATATATATATATATATAATAGTATATAAGTTACATATATTAGTGCGCAACACAGTTATTCTTAATATATATAATAATTGATTATAAAAAATATCAACAGGGACTTTAATGTAAGGTTTCTAAGTTTGCAGTATATAATAAGATTACCTATAATAATGGTCTTATACATACTCAATAATAATAGATAATTAATTATATAATATAGATTAGTAATAAATAAGATTCCATATAGACATGATATACTTGATATAATTACTCTATGTAGTATAGTTATCGGCAGATATATTATAGTAATGCAAATAATTAGTAATATTATCTTATTATATAAAATAAATAGTTTTTATAAGTATTCTATACACTTAATTATACTCAAAAAAAATATTATATTATAACTTAATTAAAATTATAAACTGTATTATGCGTATTTGAGTAAGTCTTGTGAACAAGAAAGATTCTAGTGTGATAATATATTAACATACGTCACAAGAAGTGTTTTGGCCCAGTAATAGTTATCTTGGATATCAGTGCCATAATCAGTCCCACTAGTGGAATCTATCGAGACTCTCTTAATAAAGTAACCCTTAGTATAAAGGCGTGCTAGAATAACACATTCTCACAGGTATGTATAATTTTCCACACGCCAAGTCTCTCAGAATGCGTTAAACACTACAGTCTCAAAAGGGACATATGAGGAGATTTTCGCTGCTTTATATTCTATAAAGAAAACAGTTTAAATATAATAGCATACGTTAAGTCATCTCTGCTTCCATTGGTACATCATAAATATTCGTTATCTCCTCATAGGCTTATCCTCAAGATTAGTGATTGGTGCCTCTCGCGCGTCTCATCTAAGATATTTCCAAAGAGACAGCATTCGGTCCAAATGAAAGAAGATAGCTGGAGATTATGTATGTAGCGCCAGATCGCCTTTAGTAAGCACACAATAGCAAGCAAAATAAAATCTTCATATGTTCTGATCGCGACGAAAATATTCACATATTCTCTCTTGGTGTTTTAAAGAATTAACATGAGTCTTAACACTGAGTTTTAATCATAGTGTTCAATTCTGAATTATATTGAATACTTAGTAATTTGTATTTCCCTCATTATTAGAAGGGCTGACTTCAGAAATATAACCTACAATTGTAATGAAACGTGAGTACATTTGTTAACACTAAATTAAATGCTACAAATAATAATATATATATTTATACATAAATTAATAAAATATCAGAGTAGAACCAAATTAAATCTTCCACAGTATATACCAATAAATACAGTACGAAATTGCTTAGACCATGGGGCACGATGATAAATTAAGAAGACCTGCCATCTTGATATAAGAAAACATTCATTCAGTAATAAAGTTGTTAATTTTGGATGGATATATGATCACCAGCTGAAAGTGTTGTTATGCATAGATCTGACTCTTCTACTCTCTCTACCTAACTAATACTACATCTCATACATTCTCATCTTCATACTAATCTCTAACTAATACATTATCATCTCAATATACTAAAATATGTAACTCAATCTATACTTCTTACCACTCTCTCTCTCTCTCTCTCATCTCATCTCTCTTCTACTTCGTACCACAAATACACCATACACCACACACCAACATACAATCAAACAATCAAATAATAATAATAATAATAAAATAAAAACTAAAGATAAAGTATTTACCTACATAATTCAGAATTTAATAAAATAATAATATAAAATATATAATTATAATAATCATATAATATAAATTATAATATATAATAACATTTTCCAACTAATATTTTAAATAATAATTATAAATATTATAAATAATAAAACAATGATACAATATATATACAAAGATATAAAACTTATAAGTATATAAAACAATATAAATTAAATAAATAATATTAATAATAAATATAATTAAATTATAACTATATACATACATATTCAAATCAATATAATACATATGAACATAAAATCATATCATAAATCCAATAACAATTACTATACAATAACTAATAATCATATACATACATAACATTAACAAATAAATCATATAATAATACTACACATACAAAACATAACAATAACCAAAATATTAACACTAAATAATAATAAACAATAAACAATAACTATATAATATATAATAACTACTAAATATAACTAAATTAAAACATATAAATCACAATAACAGGAATTTTATGGTCAAAGGACCAAGATCTTTTAACAAATAAACATATAAAATTAATATAAATAATACATAATAATAATCAGTAATATAATAATTAATATATATAATAATTAATTAAATAATAATAATAAAATTAAATAAAATTAATAATAATTAATTAATCATAATATAATAATTAATAATAATTAATATAAATAAATAATAATAATAATAAAATAATAATTAATAATAATAATAATAATTAGCACACTTTTCAAAGTTAAATTCACGTCGACAAAAAATATATATATTATCTTCACTCAAATTTAATTCCGAATCAATATATATATATATAAGATAAATATAAAAATATTATCTAAAATAATCATTTATATTTAAATTATTGTTTGGATTATTTATATTATTGTACCGCACTGAATTTTGTTGCCGTGTTCATAAAATATATACAATGGAATATCATATATTACACCCAATTTATCACTATACATATCATTTAATATTGAAGATCTATCCCTTAAAAATAATAGATCACACGCATTATATATAAATTAATAGTTATTAGCTATTACACATACAATATATAATCATGAAACGTTATATATTTATGTATCCTAATAATATTTTTCATAAGTTAAATTTTGTAAAAAATGAGACCCAAAGAAAAAAAATTAATATTTTATATATATATATATTATGTAGAATATATATATCTTCACAATTATAGTATATATATATATAGGTTTGTAATTATTCATATTAAGCTTATGTATATTAAGCTTTTGTAGTAAGGTTACATTTGCATGAAATTATTTGTATTGTGTCTAATCTTGATTAATCTACCAGAGCAGCACGCGTTATAATTGGAAATAATATGAATATTGAGCAGTAAATAGCGCCTCTGTAAATTTTATCTTGTTTGTTCAAACTAGTTAATGTTTAGTCTACATATGATAATCTATGTTGTAATTGTATTGAGATTATTTGCTAGTGAATCATATATGTATAGGAGTGTAGTTCTATAACACCTTATACTGAATTATCTATTAGGTGTTTTTCTAGGTTCCTTTAGTTACTCTCTATACTGTGAGTATGCTTATTCTCGCTATATAAAAGTCTATTGTTTCTCACCATTAAATAATTATTTGAATACCAATTGGAGTTAAGCAAATTCTGTAATAGGCATTAGATTTTTTTATTGACCTGTAGTATTTTAGGGAAGATTTTTAAGTACTATTATTTTTAGATTATAATGAAATATTGTATAAGGATCATAATTATATATATATAGTGTTTTATGATACATTATTTATTTATGCTTAGAGATAAAATGTTCAAAAGTAATATATTACTTATTTAGGTATTAGTGTTTATGTTATTTTTGTATATATTATATATATTACATATATATATTATTTTTTTGTCATTTTTTATTTATAAGCATTGTGAATTATTAATTAGGGGTCATAGATAATTATAGTTTATATTAGTAAGGGTTTTATTATAATTAAGATCCGTTTCATTATTATATACACAAGGTGAGTGTAGAAGAGCAAATAATTTGTTTTATTGTAGTAGCCAGATATATTAGTTAGAACATCATATAATTCGCTATGACACATATACCGTTATCCCAAACGACAACCACCCCTCATAAAAACATTATATCTATTAATATCATAACACCATACCACCACAGATATACAATATCACAATGGAATAAACCATTACCTCTCGCTCAACAACACATACTTAATCCTAATTTATGAGGTACATAATTCAATATACTAATAATATCCACACCACAACACCAAATACCCTCAATTCAACCTATAAAAGAAGTCAGTCACAAAACATAGCTGTTACAATACTTCGCATACTAATCGATACACTAATCTATATATGGTACTCCGCACATATATAAGATCATAAAAAACACAAGAAAACAATACCAATATTCGGCAATGTGGTGTTAAAGAGATTCGTTATTTTACGTACCTCAACATATTTTTGGACACCCCCGGAGTGACGGATTTAGACCCCGTACCTCAATATTATTTGGTGATCCTTTAAGTCTACCTATTATCGGTGTTAATTAGATATATATTTGTATAATAGTTTAAAGTGGTAAGTTATAAATGGAGCATTTTCATTCTCCTCCCGCGGGAGACTCCGGCTCCGGCCTGTTATTAAAATTTTCAGTCTTCGCGCCTCCGGCTCTGCCCGGCCTGCCGCCAAGAGGATTACTGGCTCGCAGTGCATTCAACTAATATAGTATATCATAATATTTATTATTATTGTATAGTATATAGTATATATATATATGGGATATATAAGTTATATATATATATATATTCTATTCTATATGCTTTTATATATATATTATATATATAAATATTATCTATCCCTTTTATTATGAGTATATATATAATATAGCACGATGAGTACTTTGTTGATTAAAATAATTAAACAGGCTTGCTTTGGATTAATTTGCTAGGAAAATATGAGAAAAAAATACCCAATATGGGGTACGATTTACTGTGTGGTTCTATATACTGATTTTCGAAAAGACTAAATAGAGTTTAAAAGAAGGTCTGTTTTGCTAATTTTTATATAGTCAAAATTAGGGTAAAATGTGAGTTATGTTTTACTGATTTTTAAAGAGCCAAAATTGGGTATATTATAAGGTACCATTTTGTTGATTTTTTTACAGGGCCAATGTGTGGCAACGTGTTTGTAAGTATTTCACAGATTTTCAAAAAACTAACTAATAGTGGGTAAAATGAAGGGAAGTTTTACCAATTTTTATTGGAGCCCAAAAGTGGGTTAAAATATGGGATACATTTATTAATATTTTAAAAAGATTTTCTTGATTACGAATGTGAACAATTTTATATCTTTTAAAGAAGATACATTTAAAGTAAACAAATTTTAAATAGTGACTTTGATTTGGCAAACAGATTTGTTGGCAAAAAAAAAATGACATTTGTTTGTAAAAATGACAAATTTATTTCATTAGGAGAATTAGAATATGATATTTGGGTTTGTTTACCTTTAAAAATTCAACAATTTTGTCAGTGTTATGATACATTTTTTTCAAGACTGAATTCAGAGTTCACAAGAAATTATATAAAAAAAAAAAAAAAAATATTTTAATAAAAAAAAAAAAAAAAAAAAAAAAAATGAAAATAATGCATAAAAGATTATGAATAGTTTAATGAATGAGTGTAAATGAATAGAATGAATATGAATAGTTTAATGAATAAATAAATGCATATGAACGTATATGAATAAATGTACATAAATGAGATTAGATGGCTAAAGAGGTCGATATAATATATATAGTATTATATATATATATATACTATATATATATAATATTATATAATATATATATATATATATATTATATAATTATATATATATATATATATCTATATATTATATAGTATATTTTATATTATATTATATATATATCATATGGTAGATTTGTAGAAACTGGCACTGTGACTACACGAGGTACGCGTAACGCTAACTTAACTCTAAACTAATTTTCATTATTCTACCAGTTTTGTGATCAGGAACTTATGAGGTTCTGGTTTTTACGCATAGCCTTGTGAGGTGGTTGACTATATCCTCACTAGTCACAGGCAAGTTTCTACAAATTTGCCTATATTATACGTTTATTATATATATAGTATTTATATATATTATATATATATATATGATATATATATATATATTTGAATATATATATATATATATATATGTATCGATCTGAAGAATACTAATCTAGAAATCCAGCATGCGATTTCATGTTGTATTATACTGAATTAATTAATAATAACAAATTAACTAATTAATACTAATTAGTTAAGTATTATTAATAAAATTTTAATTAGAATTTGGTAGCATAAAATTTATGCTATTTACACACACACATATATATACTATATACTATATATATATATATATATATATATATATATATATAGTACGTAGTATACTATATATAATATAGTATACTATATATTAGTATATATATATTATATAAATATATATATATAGTATATATATATTATATATTCAATATTAGTATAAATGCATGGGATGGCAATTTTTGGTGATTTTTTTTGAATTTTTTAAAAAAATATATTGTTTGATTTTTGATTTTTTTAATTTTTTCTATTTTTTCAGATTCGTAACGTCACGGGATATATAATTTGTAACTTGCAAATTATATTTCGCGGGACGTTACGAATCCAAAAAATCAAAATATAAAACTAAATCAAAAATATCACAAATTGATTTTTTTAAAAAAATCAGAAAAATCACCAAAATTGCCATCCTATATATATATAGATATATATATATATATACTATATATATGAAATATATATCATATTGAGGGATGCAAAAAAATATCGATATATCGCGAAATATCGATATTTTGGCTCGATTATCGATATTTTTGGGCGATATTTTCTTAGGCGAGTATATTGCATATTTTCGATATTTTTTCTTAATATCCGAAATTTGAAATTCTTTTCAAAAAAAAATTTTTAAGGCCGAAAAAAATACATGATCTTTATCCCCCTCTCACGAAACCCTGAAGTTATGAAACTCCCTTTTTTCCCCATATTTCCGTTCTTCGTTCGTCCCCAAATGTCGTGTATAAAATAAACCGAAAAATTGGGGGTTTTAGATTTTTTCGTCTTTCCGGGAACCAAAATAGGGAGAGGGGGAATCGACATGGCACATACGCACGATAGTCCAAATTGTCTTCTGAGAGTATTCACTAATCACTATTCATTTATTCAGTGGCAAGACTTTGCAGTCCACTCGAGACCAGCCTGATGCTTTGATTTACGTGTAGCTCTATGGAGTGTGTTCAGTGTCAGTGTGGACGAAGATAGTCATTGCAGAAATCTTAATACCCGAACAGGACTCCTGTGAGCTGGTTTACAGTTAACATAACCGAGTACGCCGACTAGTTTAATCATCTACTGCGATTACGATTGTTTCGCTTAAATATGTAATTAACTAAATTAACGGTTTTATAATAGCCATTACTAAAAGTTGTATTTGGGGTACATCACTAAAGCTTTCTCATGATAGCCGTCTGGCAAGTTCAGTCTGTACTTTGAAATATTAAACTTTTTTATCTTAACATTAAATATTTTAATTAGAATTTTCTTAAGATCAAAGACAATCCAGAGTCGTCCAGGTCATTCAAGTTGTCTACCATCCGATATTTAAATTAATATCGGTTGCGCTAGAAATCATATATTTTTTTGTACTTAAATGAGAAATCTGATTTTGGAAAGATTCCTAAGCGGTTCATTAATCTTCTAATAGCTATTTTTTTCAATTTAATAAGCGAAAATAAATGATGATTTGCATTGCAGGCGGACTTTTGATGGGGGGTTTGGGCTGTTGAGGGTGAGATTAATGCACGAGACTCCAGAATAGTCGAACAGTGAGACAGTGATGTGTAGGCCTATATGTAAAGGCCACTAGCGCGGTGTTTATCTATATTCTTGCCCCGACATGATCGCGTCTCGTGACTAGACGCGTGTATAGTGATCGACGGATATAAGCGGGGGTAAAAATTGAAGGTGTTATGACCCGAATTGGGCTTATGCTTTCAGTGACCTATGGATGACGGGTATTTTGTAGGGGTGTAATAATAATAATAAATAATATAAGTATTAATAATGTTGTTTATAGTAAAGATTGAGATTTCTATGCTGACTTCTGCGTTAAGCTTGAAACTTCTAATTTGAGTTACCTTGCTAATGTAATGCTGTATGCAGTTAGGCAGGATGAGATTATATTTTTGTTTAGTTTCAATTATTAATACCATGCTATTGTAAAATTAACATTAATATTTTCAGAGAAATGTTTGAAAAAGTGTTGTATTTTTTCATTTAACTTGAAATTTTGATATATTTAACACAGCAACACATACAACAATGCAACAACAAACGCACCATTTCAACAACAACAACATCAACAACTGCAAAAAATGCAACAACAAACGTTACATTTCAACTACAACCACTTCAAGCATAGAAGTTTCCTATTCTTTGTATTCAAAAGATATTTACACATATGTACTTGAATCGATAATCAATCATTCATAATCAAGTAGAATCATGGAAGGTAGGAGGGTGGGTGGGTGGTTTGATTAACTGATTTTACTGATTTACTGCTTTTAAGTCTTAAAAATGCAAATTTTTTAAGGTTTATAAACGTAAAAAGAATAAATTTTTTAGTAAAACAAAATGTTTAAGAGAAAAGAAGAACAAAATATAAGTAAAAATTTTGAAAAATAAAGATTAGAAAATAAATTAAATAAAATAATTTAAAATAAAAAAAAAAAAAAAAATTAAACATAAAGTTGAAATGTAAAATAAAACATTATAAAAAAAAAGTTAGAAAAATAAATTGGATAAATAAACTCAAAAAAATTAAGAGACAAAGTATAAATTTAAAATATAACTATAAAAAAAAGTAGAAAATAAATTTGAATAAAAAAAATATTCACAAAAAATAAATTATTATCAAATAAATTTTAACGCATAGGAATAAATGTAATTAAGTATAACTTATAAAAAAAAGTTTTAAAATAAATTTAATTTTTAAAAAGCAAAAAATAAATAATTTAAAAAAAAAATAAAATTAAAATTAAACACAAAGTATAAATGTAAATGAAACTTACAAAAAATAAGTTCAGAACATCCAGTTCCAAGAAGCAAACAAAAAAAAATTATATTAGTTAAGGATACAACGGAAGAAAATGAGATTTGAAAAATAAATGTCAGTCTTCAACATTTTAGAAAACGGTTATCTTTCACAAGTGCAATGCAATTGACGACATGTACATGTTAGAACAGAGGCAGTTATGTGAACAGTAAATGATATAGTATTATTAAACGAATGTTTAATAACTCGCCATGGCACGCGGCTCCAGCACCGGTTGCCGAGTGGCCAACTCGACTCCTCTGACTGCAAGCTCTCTTCTCCAACTCTTTCCTCTCTGACCCTCTTGCCTCCTTTTTCTGCCAATCTCCTTTCTTCTTCCTCTGTTTTGCATTCACGTGCATTTCTTTTTTTTCAGGGGGGAACCCTCCCTCCGGGTTCTGGACCACCTAAGCCGAATCAACTCGAAATCCTTCTCCACTAGAATCCTCTATACCGCAGCCGGCCAATTTCAGCCTTCAACGATCCAATATAATTTTTAGGGGGGCAGCATCCCCCTGGGGTGCTCACTACAATTTAACTGGCTTCAGCAATGATAGCCTATATGATAGGTGTATACCGAGTTTTCAGCTTCTACGTCAATATTTAATGTTTGGGGCGGAATCCGCTCTGTGGGATCCTAGACATACCCTATATGACTATAACCATTATGACTGAGCTCTACGATCCTCGATAAGCCTATAAAACACACCATATAGTTGTTATACGAATGTTTATAAACTCCGCACCGGCTCCAGCACCGGTGCCCGAGCCAACTCCTCAGAATCCAATACTAACTCTTTCTAAGATAACTCAACTCTGAAGGTGCCTCCTCACAATTTCAGTCTATTAGACACTCGATTTTTTTAATGGGGTGGGTCCGCCCTGCGTGGTCCACATGAGACGTAATCCAACGTCTACGACTGGAACCTCACGCATCTAACCCCCCTCCAAATTTTAAACAGATACGGATAACGCTAACCCATGTAAATATATATCGGAGCCATAGGCGAGCTGGAGCCGGAGCCTAGATAATAATAAAAACAATACAAATAAATAATGAAATAATAACCAATAATAATGATATCTTCAAGAAGGGCTTAGTACAAAGTTTCAGCCTTCTACGGCAATATCTCAAGTTTAGGGGGGGGACCTGTACCCCCCCCTATGTGCATGGCCACGTAACCTCGCTACGCCGAGTTACGTCACCCCCTATGGGGTTGTTAAATTTGAAGGAGATTACCATGTAGCAAACTCTATCCGTTACTAATTGAGGTGCGGTTGCGGCTCGTGGCGTGTTGCGGTGCGGTGCTTTAGCGGTGTGGGGGCTGTGCGGTGCGGTGCGGGTCTTGCAGGGCCATATACAGCAGTCTATGAATAATATATAATTATTTTACCTATTTATTTCGTTCATTCTTTATTTAATTTTGTCTTATGTTTATTTATTTATTTTATTATTTGTTTTTAATTTTTATTTTATTATTTTATTTTTTTTTTTTTATTATTTTTTTTCTTTATTTTTTTAATTTCGCTTATTATTTATTTATTTCTCTTTATTTTGATATTTATTTATTACTTTTATTATTTATTAATTTATTGTATTATTTATTTATTATTTATTAATTTATCATAATTTATTAATTATTTACTTTAATTTTTTCTATTCTTTATTTATTTTATTAATGTCAATGGTGTGTTCGATTTGTTTTCGGCGAGAGTGAAATTTTACTCGGCCTCATTTTAAATAAGATTTTATCAAATTTTCCACTTGTGTGGTTTTTATCTTATATTTTAACTACAGTAACTCCCGCCATCTTGAAAGATATACATATTGAACAAAGAGGTGAAGAGAGCAATATACGAGGGAGTGTTGCGCCGAAACTGTTGTAACGTGGGGCGGAGACATAGTGCATGACAGGGAGAGAGGAGAGTAGAATTCAGACAGCGAAGATGAATGTGTTGAGACAGTGATTGGAAAGGCGAGAAGAGACAGAGTGAGAAACGAGAAATGAAGGAGAGTGTGGGTGTGAAACCCATAATGAATAAACGTGGACGCAGCCAGACTGAGATGGTGGGACACCTGGAGAGGATGCAGGGAGAGAGAGCTGCCAGCAGGAGGTTGGAGAGAAAGACCCGAGGGATGGAGACGCGAGGGGAAGACGCGAAGAGTGGGAGACACAGTAGAGGATCATTGAGGAAACACCAGATGCCTGCAATTCGGATGAGCTGAATGGCGATGGGATCGTGATGGATGAGAACAAGAAGAAAGGCGCGATGGTTGCGCCCACTGACAAGGCTCGTAGCCTGACTGGGAAGACATGTCAGATGTAAGATATATATATAGTATATGATATATTATAAATATATATATATATAAGTAATATTATATGATATATATATAATTATTATTATATATATATATATTATATATATAATATATATATTAATATATATATATAGCTTGATCATATCATGTCATGTCATGTACATCACTAACAATTATATAGATATAATATATATATATATATTATAATATATTTATATATATATATTATATAGATATATATATATATATATATATATATATAGTATTATATATAGGTATATATACTATATATATATTACGGTATATATATAATTTTAATTCAAACTTCAAAGAGTAAACATCCGCATCCGCATCCGCATTCGCATCCTCATCTACTTTAAGATCCGCATCCGCATCCGCATCCGCATCCTCATCATCTTTAAGATCCGCATCCGCACATCCGCAAACAGCCAAATTTTGACATCCGGTCCATCACTAATATATATATCTATAATATATATATATATATATATATATATTACTATACTATATATTATAGTATATACTATATATATATATATATATAATATATTATAATCATATATATATATATATATATTAATAACAGCTTATATATATGTATATATTAATATACTATCATATATATATATATATCATAAGATTAGAGGAAAATATATATATAATATATATAAATATATTAACTATTATATATATATATATATATATATATATATAATACTTATATATATATATCTACTATACCTATATACTATATATATATAGTATACAATATAGAAAATTAAAAAATTTGAAATAAATTAATTAAATTAAACTAAATAATAAACTAAGTGAATAAAATAAAAAAAAATAGCCAACCAATATATTTATTGATACGTTTGAATTAAAGCAGAAACGTGATTTTGAAAATAGAAAATCAGGTTATCTTTGTAAGATACACTGGTGCTCTTCCTCCAGTCCTATTTATCCTCCCTCTTCTGTGTGCTTCCAAATTTTCATCTCTTCTACAAAAAATTTCAAGATTTGGGGTATATCAGCTAGTCGGCACAAACCTACAAAACCTTTGGAGCGCTAGCGACCACTTGAAACTTACTCGTGTGCCGACACAAGTTGACCTTATTAAGACAATTGTTGTATACACGGTTCGGGTCCTTCTCTATGTCATTTCCATGATTCTGGGGCTCTCATTCCCGCATGCCCTCAATGGGCCAGCGGTCATGTAACCTCATGTTCCTGTTTGTTTTTCGGATCACCGAGGATACCTTATACTAGAAGGTGTACTACCGATTTCATGAACTTCTATGCATCATTTTCAGTATTGGGGCACAGCCCCAGACACATATGGGGCATAGCGTTCTAACCTTTACTTTGGCTGACCGAGGACACATTATAAAGAAGGTGTTATACACCAGTTCTGCCGCGTCTTTTAGTCAATATTTGTAATTTTGGGGTCTGCACCCCTCTTTTCGAGGATGCACGTCATGTTTTTTTTAACACAGTCTTCACGCACTCACTACAGCGGCAGAGCCCTACGATATCCTAGGGAGGGGTTGGTTTGCAAGAACACATGGGGATAATTAAGGAAGCTAAAATTTCATCCGCTAGCGCAAAATTACCGCAGATGCAGATGAGCACAGACGCAGCTTTAAAGTGAGGGAGATTTAAATCACAGGAAACACAGAAGATGGAAGAGAATGTCCAGAAACAGAGGTGGCCAGGAGGAAAGAAGGAAAGATACCGCAGCGGAACTAGCCTGATGACCCGAGCCTTACCCCATATCTACAGAAAACATCGTCGCGCTAACACAGCACCGTGCACTTTGGTGCTAGCGAGGGGGGCGTCGTAAAGGTGGTCTGGTACGCGAGTGTCAGTTCCCC
>JABUQX010077719.1:0-10000 GCA_015478945.1 Trachelipus rathkii | reverse complement strand
AGCACCAGCATGTGAAACAACGAACAGAATCCTAAAGACAAAAAGCCTTCACACGAAATACCAATAAGACAAAATAAACCCATTCAATAATGAGAGAAATGTCTTCAGACAGAGAAAGCACCAACATCGAGAAATCCAAAGATAGGAATGACTAATGTCTACATCCTCCCACTGCAAATCCCTTTAATACTGAGAGAAATATCCACTGTGACTGAAATCTCTCAATGCACTAAAACTGACCTTTCAAAGACAAGGTAGTCGATCACTTCAATGAGAGAACTCAAAGAGGGAAACACTTTAATGGACGAGAATTGTTCACTCGGAATAAGGTTTAATCGATAATCTTAGGTAAGACGAGAATGTAAGATCTCACTAATCTGAGAATGACCCAACTGGAATCCCACTGGCTACACGAGAGAATACTAAAACAACAATGATCTATCCAACATCGAGAGAATCTTTAAAGACTAAATACCCCACTAACATGACAACAACCCAGAGAATACCATTCATGCAAACTCAAATAGAATGATTATCGTGCCGAGAAATTTCCTTTACGGAAAAATGTTCCCATTCAATGTCGAGACATTTCCTCAGAATGTCTCCTTCAATGTCGAGAATTTCCCGTCTTTGAATGGAGACATTTATCGACATTGAATGGAGACATTTAACTTCTTTGAAGGTAGACATTTCTCGACATTGAAGGGAGACATTTCCCCTCTTTGAATGGAGACATTTCTCGACATTGAAAAGAGACATTTCCCGTCTTTGAAGAGAGACATTTCTCGGAAGGGAGAAATTTCCCGTCTTTGAAGGAGACATTTAATGTCTTTCAAAGACGGGAAACGTTCCTTAAAGTCTATAAACGTCTCTATTCAAAGATGCAACTTCCTTCAATGTCGATAAATGTCTACCTTCAAAGACGGGAAATTTCTCCCTTCAATGTCGAGTAATGTCTCCCTTCAAAGACGGAAAATGTTTCCATTTAATGTTGATAAATGTCTCCATTCAAATAAGGGAAATGTCTTCACTAAATGCTCTTTCTTTAGCATGTCTCTCCTAGTTTGTCATAACAAATTTCATTGTGAATTTCCCTCAATGCCGAGAGCATTAAAGACGAAATTCTCTGTCGAGCTAAATGGAAATGCTTCCACCATGTTGATAAATGTCTGGAATGTCTCAAATGATAAATGTTCGAATACGGAAAATGTCTCAATTCAATGTTGATTAGAATGTTTTCATCGCGAGACTCGCCACGGAATAGTCTTCCTTCAATGTCGAGAGCCAAAGACGGAAAATACCATTCAATGTCGAAAATCTCTCCTTTTCAGACAGCCACAGAGACCGTGCCACGGAAAATGTGTCCTTCAATGTCGAGAATTGTTTACCTTTCAAATATGGAAAATGTTCGCCTTCATCGATAATGTCCCTTCGAATTTTTCACGCCGAGAAATGCCTCAAAGACCGAAAATTATCTTCAATAAATGTCTCCCCAAGATTAAATGTCTCTCATCGAGAAACAAAGATGGGAAATGCCCTCTCAGCCGCTACACCTCCTTTCAACGACGGTGTCCTCTTCCTCAATGTCCATAGCACCTCCCTTCGTTACTCAATGTCGAGACATTTTCCGCCTTTTTAGGGGACATTTCTCGACATTGAAGGGAGACATTTTCCGACTTGAAGGGAAAAATTTATCGACATTGATTGGAGACATTTTCAGTCTTGTCTCCCTTCAAAGACGGAAAATGTCTCCATTCAATGTCGATAAATGATGGGAAATGTCTCCATAATGAAAATGTCTCACTTCAGCAGGAAATGTTTTTACGTAAATGTCTCCCCTTCTCGTCAACATCGTCAAGAATGTTCCGACGTTAATGCCAGATTCCTTTCAAAGACGGCTTCTTCATTAAATGATGGGTCAAAGCCTTTCAAAGACGAGAAATGTTCTTCTATGATAACTTTTCAAAGACAGTCTTCTCTCAAAGTCTATAAATGTCTCCATTCAAAGATAGAAAGAAATCTCAATTCAATACCAGAACAAAGACGTGAAATGTCCATTAGTCGTGAGAAATTGATCTCAGATAGGGTTTCTCCACGTTGGATGTAAAAGGGAAAGTAATTTCTCCCTTCAAGCCAAAAAATGTCTACTATTGAAGACGGATGAAGGGAGACAATTCTTGTCTTTGAAGGGAGACATTTCTCGACATTGAAGAGAGACATTTTCCGTCTTTGAAGGGAGACATTTCTCGATATTGAAGGGAGACATTTTCCGTCTTCTAAGGGAGACATTTCTTGACATTGAAGGGAGACATTTTCCGTCTTTGAAGGGAGACATTTCTCGACATTGAATGGAGACATTCGTCTTTGGAGATATTTATCGACATTGAATGGAGATATTTTCTGCCTTTTAAGAGAGACATTTCTCGACATTGAAAGGAGACATTTCCCGTCTTTGAAGGGAGACATTTCTCGACATTTAATGGAAACATTTTCCGTCTTTGAATGGAGACATTTCTCGACATTGAAGGGAGACATTTCCCATCTTTGAAGGGAGACATTTATCGACATTGAATGGAGACATTTTCCGTCTTTGAAGTGAGACATTTCTCGACATTGAAGGGAGACATTTCCCATCTTTAAAGGGAGACATTTCTCGACATTGAAGAGAGACACTTTCCCTCTTTGAAGGAAGACATTTCTCGATATTAAAAGAAGACATTTCCTGCCTTTGAAGGGAGATATTTTTTGACATTGAATGGAGACATTTTCCGTTTTTGAAGCGAGACATTTCGATTGAAGGGAGACATTTCAAACCTTTGAAGGGAGACATTTATCGACATTGAATGGAGACATTTTCCGTCTTTGAAGGGAGACATTTCTCTACATTGAATGGAGACATTTTCCGTTTTTGAAGCGAGACATTTCTCGACATTGAAGGGAGACATTTCAAACCTTTGAAGGGAGACATTTATCGACATTGAAGGAAGACATTTTCCGTATTTGAAGGGAGACATTTCTCGACATTGAAGGGAGACATTTCCAGTCTTTGAAGGGAAACATTTATCGACATTAAATGGAGACATTTCCGTCTTTGAATGGAGAAATTTCTCGACATAGAAGGGAGACATTTCCGCTCCAAGGGAGACATTGACATTGAATGGAGCATTTTCCGTCCTTGAAGGGAGACATTTCTCGACATTGAAGGGAGACATTTCCCGTCTTTGAAGGGAGATATTTATCGACATTAAACAGAGACATTTTCTGTCTTTGAAGGGAGACATTTCTCGACATTGAAGAGAGACATTCTCGTCTTTGAAGGGAGAAATTCTCGACATTGAAGGGTGACATTTCCTGTCTTTGAAGGGAGACATTCTCGACATTGAATGGACATTTTCCGTCTTTAAAGGGAGACATTTCCCTCTCTTCGTTGAAGGGATATATTTTCCATCTTTGAAGGGAGAAATTTATCGACATTGAATTGAGACATTTTCCGTCTTTGAAGGGAGACATTTCTCGATATTGAAGGGAGACATTTCCCGTCTTTGAAGGGAGACATTTTGAATGGAGATTTTTCGTCTTTGAATGGAGACTTTTCACTTTGAAGGGAGACATTTCTCGACATTGAAGGGAGACATTTCCCGTCTTTGAAGAGAAACATTTATCGACATTGAACGGGGACATTTTCCGTCTATGAAATGAGACATTTCTCTACATTGAACGGAGACATTTCCCGTCTTTGAAGGAAGACAATTCTGGACATTGAAGGGAGACATTTCCCGTCTTTGATGGGGGACATTTCTTGACATTGAATATAGACATTTTCCATCTTTGAAGGGAGATATTATTTCTCGACACAAAGGAGACATTTCCCCGTCTTTAGCGAGACATTTCTCGACACATTAATGAGACATTTTCCCGTCTTTGAAGAGACATTTCTCAATATTGAAGGGATACATTTCCCGTCTTCTAAGGGTGACATTTCTCGACATTGAAGGGAGACATTTTCCGTCTTTTAGGGGAGACGTTTCTCGACATTGAAGGGAGACGTTTTTTATCTTTGAAGGAAGACATTTATCGACATTGAACGGAGACATTTGCCGCCTTTTAAGGGAGATATTTCTCGACATTAAAGGGAGACTTTTCCCTTTTTTGACGGGAGACATTTTTCAACATTGAATAGAGACATTTTCCGTCTTTAAAGGGAGATATTTCTCGACATTGAAGGGAGACATTTTCCATCTTTGAAGGGATACATTTTTCGACATTGAATGGAGACATTTCCCTTCTTTGAATGGAAACATTTATCGACATTGAATGGAGACATTCTGTCTTGAAGGGGCACATTTTCTATACTTGAAGGGGAGACATTTCCCTTCTTGAATGGATTGACATTGAAGGAGACATTTCTCATATTAGAAGGGAGACATTTCCCGTCTTTGAAGGGAGACATTTCTGACATTGAATGGAGACATTTCCTGTCTTTGCTATTGAATGGAGACATTTTCCGTCTTTTAAGGGAGTCATTTCTCGACATTGAAGAAAGACATTTTCCGTTTTTGAAGGGAGAAATTTATCGACATTGATTGAAGACATTTTCCGTCTTGTCTTCCTTCAAAGACGGAAAACATGTATCGTCGATAAATGTTCCATTCCAAGACAGGAAATGTCTTCCTTCACGCATTTTCAGCACGGGAAATGTTCCCATCGAGAAATGTTCCATTCAAAGACCGAAATGTTTCCCTTTGGGCCACAAGAGAATGCCTTGGAACTCTTCATGATAATGTCTTCTTTCAGCATTGAAGGTCTCTCACGTCTGAGAAATGTTCCATTCAAAGACGGGAATGTCTAAATTAATGTCAATGTCTCCTTTCAAAGACGGAATTTCACGCCTATAGCTGTCTCCATTCAGATGGGAATACCACCAATGTCGAGAAATGTCCCTTCAAATAGGAATGTTCCCCATTCACATCGATTAAATGGAAAAGCAATTTCATTCAATGCTGATAAATATGCAATCAAAATAGGGAGACAAATGAGAAATGTCTCTCTTTAAAGACTGATAAAGGGAGACAATTCCCGTCTTTGAAGGAGACATTTCTCGACATTGAAGGGAGACATTTTCCGTCCTTGAAGGGAGAACATTTCTCGACATTGAAGGGAGGCATTTCCCGTCTTTGAAGGGAAACATTTTTCGACATTGAAGGGAGACATTTTCCGTCTTTGAAGGGAGACATCTCTTGACATTGAAGGGAGACATTTTCCGTCTTTGAAGGGAGACATTTCTCGACATTGAAGGGAGATATTTCCCGTCTTTGAAGCGAGATATTTATCGACATTAAATGGAGATATTTTGTGCCTTTTAAGGGAGACATTTCTCGACATTGGAAGGAGGCATTTCCCATCTTTGAAGGTAAACATTTCTCGACATTGAAGGGAGACATTTCCCATCTTAGAAGGAAGACATTTCTTGACATTGAAAGGAGACATTTTCCGTCTTTGAAGGGAGACATTTCTCGACATTAAAAGAAGACATTTCCTGTCTTTGAAGGGAGATATTTTTTGACCATGAATGGAGGCATTTTCCGTTTTTGAAGCGAGACATTTCTCGACATTGAAGGGAGACATTTCCCGTCTTTGAAGGGAGAAATTTATCGACATTGAACGGAGACATTTTTCGTCTTTGAAAAGAGACATTTCTCGACATTGAATAGAGACATTTCCCGTCTTTGAAGGAAGACATTTCTCGACATTGAATTTAGACATTTTAAGTCTTTGAAGGTAGACATTTCTCGACATTGAAGGGAGACATTTCTCATCTTTGAAGGGAGACATTTATCGACATTGAATGGAGACATTTTCCGTTTTTAAAGGAGACATTTCGATATTGAAGAGAGACATTTCGTCTTTACGGTAAATATCTCGACATTGAAGGGAGACATTTTCCGTCTTGAAGGGAGACATTTCTCGACATTGAAGGGAGACATTTCCCGTCTTTGAAGGGAGATATTTATCGACATTAAATGGAGACATTTCCCGTCTTTGAATGGAGACATTTCTCGACATAGAAGGGAGACATTTCTCGTCTTTGAAGGAAGACATTTCTCGACATTGAATTTAGACATTTTCCGTCTTTGAAGGGAGACATTTCTCTACATTAAAGGGAAACATTTCCCGTCTTTGAAGGGAGACATTTTTCGACATTGAATGTAAGACATTTTCCGTCCTTGAAGGGAGACAATTCTCGACATTGAAGGGAGACATTTCCCGTCTTTGAAGTGAGACTTTTATCGACATTGATCGGAGACATTTTCTGTCTTTGAAGGGAGACATTTCTCGACATTGAAGGGAGACATTTCTCGACATTGAAGGGAGATATTTCCTGTCTTTGAAGGGAGACATTCTCGACATTAAATGGACATTTTCCGTCTTTAAAGTGAAACATTTCTCTCTCAACGTTGAAGGGAGATATTTCCCATCTTTGAAGGGAGACTTTTATCGACATTGAATGGAGACATTTTCCGTCTTTAAAGGGAGACATTTCTTGATAGGAGACATTTCCTTTTCTAAGGTTTCCTTATCCCTTATCAACTTGGAATGAAGACCTTTTAACACATTGAATGGACATTTTCTGCCTTGAAGGGAGACATTCGACATTCAAGGAGACATTTCCCGTCTTTTTGAAGTTATTTGAACGATATTTAATGAAGTATTTTACGTCTTTGTATTGAAGGGACATTTCAAGTCTGAAGGAAGACACTGATGAAGATAGACATTTCCTGCCTTTGATGGGAGATACTGACACATTGAATGAGACATTTTCCTGTCTTGAAGGATATTGAAGGGAGACATTGAAGGGAGACATTATTGAATGGAGACATTTTCCGTCTTGAAGGGAGACATTGAAGTTAGACATTTCCGTCTTCTAAGGGCATTTCTATGGACATCTTTGAAGCTGAAGATGACATTGAAGGGTTTCGCCTGAAGGGAGACGACGACACGGACAAGCCTGCCGCTCTTCAAGGGAGATGCTCGACGCCAAAGGGAGACGCTGAAGCGACACATGCTACTGAACAGATATTTCCGCCTAGTGCATTTCGACAGCGGAGATACTTCAACAGCTGGCATTTTACCTGCGCCGAAATACTTCATATTTCCTGAAGGGCAGATTTATTATTCGTCTTTGACATTTAACATCACACATTGAAGGAGACATGGAAGGGCACACTGAATGGAGATGAATGGAGACATTTCCTCTTGAAGGAGCTGACATTGAAGGTTCTTGAAGTGAGACATTTCTAGCTGGGAGACATTTCCCATTTAAAGAAAGACATTGACATTGAAGAGGTTTCTTTTGAAGGAAGCATTACTGAGAAGGAGCCATTTCTGCCTGAGATATGGATTACTATTATAGACATTTTCCGTTTTGAAGCGAGACATTTCTCGACATTGAAGGCTCCCTTCAAAGATGAGAAATGTCTCCCTTAATTGGCGAGAAATGTCACCCTTCAAAGACGAAAAATGTCTCCATTCAATGTCGATAAATGTCTCCCTTCAAAGATGAGAAATGTCTCCTTTAATTGGCGAGAAAAGTCTCCCTTCAAAGACGAAAAATGTCTCCATTCAATGTCGATAAATGTCTCACTTCAAAGAGAGAAATGTCTCCCTTAATTGGCGAAAGATGTCTCCCTTCAAAGACGAGAAAATATCTCCATTCAATGTCGATAAATGTCTCCTTCAAAGACGAAAAATGTCTCCATTAAATGTCAATAAATGTCTCCCTTCAAAGATGAGAAATGTCTCCCTTAATTGGCGAGAAATGTCTCCTTCAAAGACGGAAAATGTCTCCATTCAATGTCGAGAAATGTCTCTCATCAAGAAAATGTCTAAATTCAATGTCGAAATTTCTTCAAAGAGGAGAAATGTTCCCTTAATTGAGAGAAATACCCCCTTTCAAAGACGAAAATGTCTCCATTCAATGTCGATAAATGCCTCCCTTAAAGACGGAAAATGTCTCTATTCAATGTCAAAATGTCTCCCTTCAAAGATGAGAAATGCCTCCCTTCATTGGCGAGAAATGTCTAATTTCAAAATATCTTATTCAATGCTGTCAATAAATGTCTCCCTCTTCAAAGATGAGAAATGTATCCCTTCATTGGCGAGAAATCTCAAAGACGGAAAATGTCTCCATTCAATGTCGATAAATGTCTCCCTTCAAAGACGAAAAATGTCTCCATTAAATGTCAATAAATGTCTCCCTTCAAAGATGAGAAATGTCTCCCTAATTGGCGAGGTAAACACCCCTTCAAAGACGGAAAATGTCCCCATTCAATGTCGAGAAATGTCTCCCTTCAAAGACGAAAATGTCTCCATTCAATGTCGATAAATGTCTCCTTTCAAAGACGAAATCTCCTTCAAAGATGAGAAATGTCTCCTTTCAAAGACGAAAAATGTCCCCATTCAATGTCGATAAATATCTCCCTTCAAGACGAAAATGTCTCCATTCAATGTCAATAAATGTCTCCCTTCAAAAACGACGAAAAATGTCTCCAATCAATGTCGAGAAATGTCTCCCTCTCAAAGACGGAAAATGTCCCCATTCAATGTCGATAAATTTCTCCCTTCAAAGATGAGCTCCCCTAATTGGCGAGAAATGTCTCCTTTCAAAGACGAAAAATGTCTCCACAATGTCGATAAATGTCTCCCCTCAAAGATGAGAAATGTCTCCTTTCATTAAATGTTTCCATTCAATGTCGAGAAATGTCTCCCTTCAAAGACGAAAAATATTCAATGTCGATAAATGTCTCCTTCAAAGATTTAGCCCAATGTCGAGAAATGTCTCCTTCAAAGACGAAAATGTCTCCATTCATCGTCGATAAATGTCTCCTCTTCAAGATGAGAAATGTTCCCTTAATGGCGAGAAAAATGTCTCCTTCAAAGACGAAAATGTCTCCATTCAATGTCGATAAATGTCCCCTTCAAAGACGAAAATGTCTCCATTCAATGTCGGTTAAATACCTCCGGTCAAAGATGAGAAATGTCACCCACTATGAAATGTCTCCCTTCAAAGACGTGAAATGTCTCCATTCAATGTCGAGAAATGCCTCCCTTTCAATATCGATAAATGTCTCCCTTCAAGGATGAGAAATGTCTCCCTAATTGGCAAGAAACGCTCCTTCAAAGACGAAAATGTCTTCATTCAATGTCGATAAATGTCTCTTCAAAGACGAAAAATGTCTCTATTCAATGTCAATAAATGTCTCCTTTCAAAATGAGAAATATCTCCCTTAATTGGCGAGAAATGTCTCCTTTCAAAGACGAATGTCTCCATTTAATGTCAATAAATGTCTCCTTTCAAGATGAGAAATGTATCCCTTCATTGGCGGAGAAATGTCTTCCTTCAAAGACGGAAAATGTCTCCATTCAATGTCGATAAATGTCTCCTTTCTCAAAGATGAGAAATGTCTCCTTTAATTGGCGAGAAATTTCTCCCTTCAAAGACGAAAATGTCTCCATTCAATGTCGATAAATGTCTCTTCAAAGATGAAAATGTCCCTGAATTAAGAGAAAACAGTCTCCTCTCAAAGAATGAAAATTTCATCTAATGCCATGAACACCTCTTCAAAAGATAGATAATACTCCTTCATTGTTGATAAATGTCTTCTTGACGGGAAAATGTCTCCATTCAATGTCAGATAAATGTCTCCTTAGACGAAAAATGTTTCCATTCAATGTTGATAAATGTCTCCCTTTAAAGACGAAAATGTCTCCCATCACGTCAATAAATGTCTCCCTTCAAGGATGAGAAATGTCTCCCTTAATTGGTGAAATGTCTCCCTTCAAAGACGAAAAATGTCTATATTCAATGTGATAAATCTCCTTCAAAGATGAGAAATGTCTCCCATCATGAGAAATGTCTCCCTTCAAAGATGGAAAAATGTCTCCATTCAATGTCGAGAATTGTCCTTCAAAGACGAAAATGTCTCCATTAAAGGTCGATGAA
>JABUQX010077718.1:52500-55769 GCA_015478945.1 Trachelipus rathkii | reverse complement strand
CATTTACCATAGACACTTACACTTACACTTATACACACATACACTATATCTCTTATTCACACATACGCACATACATATAGACACTTACGTTCACCCATAGACACTTACACCCTCCCATAGACACTCACCCACTATATCTCTTATTCACACATACGCACATACATATACACATAGACACTTACGTTCACCCATAGACACTTACACTCTCCCCTGCACACACAATATATATATATATACATATATACAGCAGTAAGTTGTTATTATTGCTATATATATAAGGTTATGGTTATTATATAGCAGAGAAGAAGAAGTTAAGGTTGTTACATATTATATACATATATATATATATAGTTGCTAAGGTTAAGGCTATATGTTACTATATTTACCCGGCGCAATATTTATGCCTGCGGGCGCACGCGGCGGGCGGTACGCGGCGGCGGGGATCGTGGCGGGACGCAAATCAAGGGTGCGGTTGGCTGCTCCAGGGTGGGCCCATGCTGAGCCCCAGGGTTACTTATGAACTAGTGAATTAATTATTATCTATTCAGTGAAATTAATAATTATTCCTCAATGTGAGTATTATTAAAAATATGATATACACTTAGTAAAAATAAAACACTTTTAATACAAACCAGATAACTTGTGCACCGCTTAACAGCTAAAATGACTATGATTTAAAATGAGTTTGGGTCTAAAAGATAATAAAAACACACACCTTCTCAAATACAAGTTTAAAGAACAAAGTTAATTTTCAAAAGACGATAAAATAATTCTCGACCAATCACATACGAGGTCATATAGAGATAAGGATTACCCGACCAATCACAAGTAAGGAAAACATTTCCTTTTTACCTGCTTAAAGGATCTTACCGATCCAGCATGTTTCAGTTTGAAATATATTTATAAAAATAATAATAACAATGATTCTTGTCTATACTGGAATTACCTTTTGACCTGGTATTAGGCTTAAATCAACCTGGGATACAAAAAGGCTTATCCTAAATTTAGGCCTAAATTTAGGCCTAACGTTGTTACCACATTTTACAGAAAAAGGTCATTTGAAATATATTTGACTCAGGGGCTTAAATCGCCCCGATACAAAGCGATTATCCCTGGCCAAACACATTTGCCAGAGAGAGGTCAGTTTCTGTATCTGTAAGGAGGTGGGTTGTTGTAAGCCAAAAATGGATTGTCACTACATAGATAATAATAATAATAATGAAGAAAACCTGAATTATTTAAAAAACTTTGAAATTTTTTTAGTTAACATCGAGTGAATAATATAAATGTAAGTGAATAATTGTTATTTTTAAATAAGAACTTAGAAAGATTTTAATAAAATACATGTTATGTTAGCAGAGAAGAACTTATTTTGTTCTTTTTATACTTATTACATGGCTAAAGATGATGTAAAGCAGTAAGTCAATAGAACAAAACGTGGCATAGCTTGGTGTAGAGGGGTGCTAGGGGCTGACCTGATTTACTGATTTATTGTTTTAAGGTACGTAAAATATATGTTTTTAATAAAATTTCATAAAATTTTAGTAAAAGTTATTTTAAAACTTGATAGTTATAAAATTTATAAACAAAAAGTATTAACAGTAAATAATAAATTCTTTGTTCAAAGGTAATGATTGATTTATTATAGAAGTATTAAGAAACTTTGAAATAATTTTAGTTATATTTGAATGAGTAATATAAATGTACGTGTTTAATTAAAACATAAAATGTTTTAATAAATTATACGTTATATGTGTAAGTGAGTGTGTGTGTGTGTGTGTGTGTGTGTGTGTGTGTGTAAGTAAATCTGTGTGAGTGTAGTAAATCTGCGTGTGTAAGTAAATCTGTGTGAGAGTATAAGTGAATCTGTGTGTGACTGTGTGTGTGTGTGTGTGTGTGTGTGTGTGTATGTGTGTTCTAAATAATAATTACAATAGGCATGAAGTAAATAACACTAAGTATAATAATAAAAATAAAAATAAAATAATAAAATAATAAAAATAATAATAAAAATAATAAAAATAATAATAAAAATAAATAAAAATAATAATAAAATAAATAAAAAGTATTAAAACAAAATAAAAAACATAATGTTAATAAATATATGAGTTAAAACAGTAAAACAGAAAGTTAAAGCAGTAAAGCAGAAAGTTAAAACAGTAAAGCAGAAAGTTAAAGCAGTAAAGCAGAAAGTTAAAGCAGTAAAGCAGTAAAACAAAAGCATACTAATCCCCTAGGTGTTAGGTAACACCTCTATTGATTTACTGATTTACTGCTTTAAGGTATGTAATGTATGTGAGCTAAAGCAGTAAAGCAGTGAGTTAAAGCAGTAAAGCAGAAAGTTAAAGCAGTAAAGCAGTAAAACAAAAGCATACTAATCCCCTAGGTGTTAGGTAACACCTGATTGATTGAAAGGTATGTAATGTATATGAGTTAAAGCAGTAAAGCAGTGAGTTAAAGCAGTAAAGCAGAGAGTTAAAACAGTAAAGCAAATAGTTAAAGCAGTAAAGTAATGTGAGTTAAAGCAGTAAACATGAGTTAAAGCAGTAAAGCAGAAAGTTAAAGCAGTAAAACATGAGTTAAAGCAGTAAAACAAAAACAAAAGCATACTAATCCCTTAGGTGTTAGGTAATAACACCTCTATTGATTTACTGATTTACTGCTTTAAGGTATGTAAAGTATATGTTTTTAATAAAAGTTCGTACAATTGTAGTAAAATAAAATGATTATATATCAGTCACTTTGGCTTTTTCTTACATACAATTTTAAAAATTTATAAATTTAAAAAAGCATATAAAAATATATCGAGTGTGGGAGTGTAAGTGTAAGTGTATCTGTGTGTGGGGGTGTGCGTGTATATGGGTTAGTGTAAGCGTCTATGGAGAGTGTAAGTGCTTATAAGCGTCATAGTGTGTAAGCAAGTGTTTAGCGAATGTGGGGTATGGGTGTTAGAAAATACTAACCTGTTGTGCAGGGAAGTGCCTAGCAGCTTGTAATATACACCAATCGAATTCTCATACCTTATAACATAGGTAGACACCCATATTAGGCTATTCTAGGCTCAGGGGAGGCTTGAAAGGCTTGAAAAAAGTGGAACTCAGTTGGCACTATGTGGAAAATTAAGTTGGCATCTCTATGTGCACCCCACTTGGCAATCACTCTTACACTCATTGGCACTCATTGTTCCTCACTCTTGGCATCTTCACCTGGCACTCACCAGGCACTCATCTAATACTCATAGAATAATCATAGAACACTAATAGAACATC
>JABUQX010077718.1:17500-50000 GCA_015478945.1 Trachelipus rathkii | reverse complement strand
CTCGAGGTACCTGACCTGACATAGGCAGTCCTTATGGTCGCGTATCTTTTTACTCATCGTGGCCAAGTGGTCAACACACTTGCTATTCCGTCTGCTAGGGCCCGGGATCTAATCCTAGTAAGTGAAGAATCACTCAAGGAGTATTTTTATCAATACATATTGAGCTGCGGTTTATTTTTATAAGCATTATTTACATCAATGCAAATAGATTCTCCAGTTATGAGTGTTCTACTTATTGTGGGTCATGTAAAGCTGCCTTGACCCGGAGGTGAGCGAGATGCGCGACTTTGAGTACCTGACCTGGGATATAGGCAGTCCTTATTGTCGCGTCTTTTAGCTCATCGTGGCCAAATGGTCAACACACTTGCTATTTCGTCTGCCAGGGCCCGTGATCTAATCCTAGTAAGTGAAGAATCACTCAAGGAGTATTTTTATCAATATATATATATATATATATATATATATATATATATATTATATATATATATATTATTATTAAGGTTATATATTGTTATAGTTATAATATTAGTTATTATATATTGTTGTTAGTTATATATTATTATTGTTATATTATATATATATATATATATATATATATATATATATATATATATATTATATACATATATATGTTATTATATTTATGGCTGTATATTGGTTATATGCTATATATAATTCTATTTACCATCCTTATGGTGGGCTTTGATCCCTATCAGTTGGACCAGCATTTTCTTCCTTTTGGCCCCAGACGCACTTGATCCTAGAGCACTCTAGAAAACATTCGGCGCAATGGTTTCCGATGTTAGTCCTTGAGTTATACACCTTCAGGCGGGTTTACCCTTCAGTATATATATACATATATATAGCAGTTATTATATATATATATATGTTGTTATATATATATATATATTATATATTATTTATAATATATATATATATATATATTATATATATATATATATATATATATATATATATATATATAAAATATATGTATTTGTGTATAAAATAGAATTTTCTCAACGAGTCGCTAAGGAATGGGAGTCACATCAGCTCCAAATTTAAAAACTGCTTCAGAACAGATTACAACGATGAAATTACTTAAAAAGAATTCGTGCGAAAAATCCGTCCTTTAAAGATTTTTTTTTCTTTTTCTTTTTCTCCTGCTATCTTATATGGATTTATTTCTGGTGGATGTTAATTATATTTTTTATTAACCCCATAATCATTTATATCATTTTGCTATTTGATATTGTGAAAAGCGTTTATTAATTATTAAAAAGCTAAAACCATTTCTGATTATTAGTTAAGTGAAAACATTTTAATATTGATTGCTGAAAATATTTGCAGTACTTTGATAAATTTAAAAAAAAAAAAGGAATCCAGAGCTTGTAAGTGAAAGGAGAAAGGAAAGTGTTTCAGATTTTACAAGTTGAATTTATGGAAGAGAGAACATAGAGGTCAATGGGGACTACCTCAAATCATCGACAGAAAAATTTGTCGACATTAAAAATGGTCGACAGGACATTAAACAAAATTTCCACTTGTCCAAAGCGTCGACACATTATCACTCAAAGATAAAATGGTCGACAAAATTTTAAGCTATTTGTCCAAACCGTCGACATACTAAATCAACAATGCCAAATGATTGACACCTATCAATCGATTATTTTAACGATTATATATCGGGTCCTTTTATATCGATATTTTATATCGAAATGTTTTTGAAAGCTTTGAATATATATATATATATATATATATATATATATATATATATATATATATATATATATATATATATATATATATATATATATATATATATATATATATATATATTATTGGTTATTGTATATATATATATATTTTGCTTGGGATCGTCAACTATCTAGGTTAGGGTCTAGGTTTATAAGGCAAACGTAGACCCATCTAGGTTTGGTCTAGGTTTACGGGTATCATAACCATACAGGTTAGGTCCTTTGCTTTAGGACCTACTAGTTCAGGTTATGATAGTTTTGTTACATACCAGAAATATTATTATTATTATGTGTATTATTATTATTATTATTAGATATACATATTACATATACATATATGGCTGGTTGGCTACATATTATTGGTTACTATTGAAGAGCAGCTATTGGCTACATACATACATACGCAGCATTGTTATTGTTATTGTTGTTGATGTTGTTATTTTACATATTATACATATATATATATATTAATTATATATATATTATTATATATATATATTATTTATATATATATATATATATTATGTTATTATTATTATATATATATATTTCATATATACATATATTATTATAATACAGTTGTTGATATTATTGGCTGTTGGCAGCATACAGCATATGTTATATTATATATTAAGATATATTATTATTATTATTATTACATAAATATATATTATATATATATATATATATATATTACATATATTATTATTACGTTTTCAGTTGTTATGTTGGCATATTAGCATATTATTATTATTAACTATTATAGTTATTATTATTATTACATATTGAAATTCAATTCATGTATATATTGAAGAAGTATACATATTATTATTATTGGTTATTGTTATATATATATATAAATATTATTATTATATATATTATATATATTATTGATATTATATATATATATTATTACATATATTATTATAGTTACATGCTAACATATTATATTTATAAAAATATTTTCTAGGCTATTATTATTATTGTTATTATTGAAGAAGAAGAGCGATACATGTATTGGCTGGTTATTGTTGGTTATATTGGTTACATACTATATTATTAGCTATATATTATTATTATTACATATTAGTTATATATATGCATATATTGTTATTGTTATATACATATATTATATTATATATTATTATTATTATTATTATTATTATTGGTTACTATATTATATATACATGTATTATTATATATACATATTATTACATATAATATATATATATATTATTAATAATAATGAAAATAATTATAATAATAAAGTTTAATAAAGGAAAGAAAAATATCGATAATAATCGATATTAAGAAAAGAAAATATGATGTTGGTCAAAGGATCGACACATTTACCAAAATATTCTACTCGTCCAAATCGTAGACACAAAAAACGAAAGAGAAAATGGGTCGAGAATTTTTTTTTACAAATGTGCAAATCGTCGACAAATTGAAACTGATGGGAAAAAAGGTCGACAGAATTTTTGGCAAAATGACGACCCTTTCTCCGTCGACCTTTGCAAGTCGACCTTTCTCCTGTCGACCATTTGGGTATAGGTCCTGCTTTAGCCCCATCTACACCAGTGTTTAATTTGCGGCTCTTCTGAAGTCTAGCTAACGTTAGTTAAATAGACAACTGAGTTATACGTTGTTCTTTCTATATACAAGAACTTTAAACGTCTAGAATATCGGCGTTTGCCAAGCGTTGGCGTTTTTAACATTACAATACCAATGATGGTATTAGCAATGGTGTTGAATCTATACGAGCGTTTTCTAAGCAGTTCTAACGTTGCGCTTTATTTACTAATTGGAATAATACAGAACTGTCCTGAAAGCGTTGTTTTTTAAGGGCCTTTTGGATCTTTCACGGTGATTTTCGACCTGAAAAAAAACTAACGCTTTGAACGCTAGAAAAGATTGATCAAATTTTGGGCAGGCATTACCTTAACTAACAAAGCGTTTAAAGCGCTCGTATAGAAGGAAGCTTAGACGATTTCTTTTTAATAACACTGTCCAACAGCCAAAATTACGCAAAGATGTGAAAGTCATATTCTGGGGTATTTTTGTGCATAGAATCCGAATTTGAAATTCTTTTTCCACTATCACATACAGTTTTTTGGGAAAATGTAGTTATGTATAATTTAAGGATGTTAATAAATTAATATAATTATTAAATCCCTTAAATTTTAAAAAAAAAACATTTTGCGTAAAAACTTTGTGATAGCGTAAAACTAATTTCAAATTCGGATCCTATGCACAAAAGAACTCCAGAATATGACATTTTCATAATATAGTTATGTAATTATAATTATATAATTTCTCATTTTGTAAATATATTTGAATTCAATTTAATTGTTTATAATGTTTTTTATCAGGTTGGCTGTAATATTAGTTATTACTTCGATTTCTTTTCTTCTGGTCACAGCAAGAAGAGTAGGAAGTGTATTGTATACCCTGACGTGAGATCAGCTATGCGTCGAGTGCCCCATTCAAAAGAGATTCTACCTCCTGAACCGCCTAAAGAAATGCATCTATCCTCTGATTCAGAGGACTATCCAGACAACCCTGACTATATGTAATCGGATGAGCCATGTGAAGAGCAAGAAGAATCAAAACCAAGGCTTTTCGGTCAAGCCGATTTAAACGATTTAGTACGTGATTTGTCATTATCAAAGCAACAAAGCGAATTACTTGCTTCTCGGCTTCAAGATAGATATTTACTAAAAAGGACGTGAGATTACAAAAATTTAGACTTGCTTTACAGCAACATTTTTCAATGGAGAATAGCTTGTGCTTTTGCAAGAACATTCAAGGGTTGTTTAACGATCTAGACATTGTCTACCATTCAGAAGAATGGAAATTGTTTATCGACGCATCAGTATACAGCATTAAGGCTGTTCTATTACATAATGGCAATATCTTTCCCTCAGTTCCCATTGCACATTCTGTAATTTTAAAGGAAACCTACGAAAACTTAGCCTACATATTAAACAAAAGGTGCTCTTAATAATAACAAATAGGTTCACACGAAATGCTATATGCGCTGATTAAAAGTAGTTGCGCTTCTTAAACTCGACTCAAACTGGCCTAAACAAAGTATATTGCCTCCATTTGACAAATTGGGATAAGTGGCAAAAGCAAGACACTATATCCGCTCAGATTGGCCTCCCACTGTGATGTCACTAAAACCAGTGTTCTCACAACGTTATCCGCGGAACCAGCTTGTCAAAAAGGAAAAATTCTTCTGCCACCACTACATATTAAGTTAGGTCTTATAAAACAACTTGTTAAAGCTTTAAAAAATGATCAGCCCGCATTTCAGCTTTTAAAAGGCAAGTTTCTAAATTACGGTGATTGCTAAGGTGATAAGAAGGGAATCTGTGTCGGACCGGCAAATTTGTAAAACTCCACTGTCGATCAACAATTTCTGAGCGAAAACCAATTGAATGAAATACAGTTGAATGACCTGGAGCAGTTTTAAGGCAGTTTATAATGGTCTGCTCGGAAAACACAAGGCCGAAAACTACAGAGCCCTTGTTGACGAATTAATTCAAGCACATCAAAGACTTGGTTGTAATATGTCCCTAAAGGTTCATCTCTTACGCTCACATCTTGATTTTTTCCCTGAGAATGATGCAGATGTTAGCGACGAACACGGAGAACGGTTCCATCAGGAGATATGTAACATGGAAAATAGATACAAGAGAAAATGGACTCCTGCAATGTTTGCAGATTTCTGCTGGAATCTTCAACGTGATGATCCATAAAAGGAAAACAAAATACAGTAGTAAATAAGCTTAAATGCATACATATTTTGAAATCTATGTTTTTTTCTTCTAAATATTGAATATGCAATAAAACCCAATATTTTTTTTCCATATTTTGTATTATTATAATATACATGTCTTAATATTATAATTTGATTTTGCCTTGAAAGTTTAATTCCAACTCGCAAAAAATTGGTGCGTCCTAGAAAATATTTGATTGCATATTTGGATTCAGCGGCTCAAAATGCATAAAGATTATATATGTTTTTGTTTGCGCAATGAAAAAAAAATTTTTTTGTTGGCCAGTTTAATTATTATATTAGTCTAAGGACACTGCTATCCTATTTATATATTGTATTCGATCCCTTTATGTTTTATTTGACGATTGAACGATATGAAAATGAGTCTTAACAATCCACAAACCAAATAGAACCAAAATTATGCCTTGTATATAGATTACCTAAAGCACATTTTTGAATTTTTCAGGTGTTTGGCTTTTAAGACTTGTCAATTAAGTGTTCAATATTCACCTTTATCATAATCATATTTTTGACATTCAGATTTTTCTCAATTAAAATTTGTAAAGAGTGAAATTTAATATCTTAATACCTGTAAGCATTACTTGTGCAAGATTAAATATGTTCTTTAGGTACTTTCTGCTTTATATATATATGTATATATATATATATATATATATATATATATCTATAATATATATATATATAAAATATTAATATAATATATATACTATATATTTAGTATACTATATATATATATATATATATTATATTATATATATATATATATATAATATATATATATATATATAATATATATATATATATATATATATATTATATATATATATATATATACTATATATATAATATATAATATATATATATATAATATATATATAATATATACTATATATATATATAATATTATATATTTTACAGTTGTCACCACCACTCACGGGCAGAGGCCCTATTCAAGGAGGGGGTGTTACACACCTCAGAAGTTAAAACTAAATTAAATTACGCAGGATGAGCACAGACGCAGGCTTTAAAGTGAGGGTAATTAAATCAGCAGAAACACAGAAGATGGAAGAGGAATTCCACAGAACAGATGTGCAGGAAAGAAGGAAGCCAACCGCAGCGAACCTAGCCTGGAGTACCTACCATCAACACAAAACTTCATGTTGCAGACACCAGCACCCCCTAGTTCTAGCAATGGCGACCGACCAAGGTGGCAGCGTACGCGGAAGTGATAAGCTCCCTCGAGCACCGGCCGCTGCGGTACCAATAGAAAAGAAATAAAGCACCAACATACGCGCCGCACAAAAATAGAGGGTCAAAGGGAACTGGAAAGACCAGAACATTTATAAGCCTTTTGCCTTTGGACTCGACCCCTATCCAAAAGCGGTGGAAACCAGAGCCCCCCCAAGATATGAGAGCAAGTACTCCATTACAAGGGCGGATGACGCCCCCTTGATAGTGGAGAAACTGAGAAGAGGAAAAAAAAGTCTCGCAGTCAAACAGAACTCCCAGTTTCTTGAGGCCGCCCTCAACTGGTTGTGATGTGAAGGTTTCCAACATATTTTTCTGATTAATAAGGCCAGGATGTTTATAATTGTTCAACAGGAGAGACGACGAGACCGTCAAGAGATAGATAGGAAAGTTGGAAGGATTTTTGAGTGGGAAATTTGTAGAAATTGAGCTTTTAAAGAATTGGATTTCATAAGGTTGAGACAGGACCCCACTCGAAAATTTTATCTAGATCAGCGAGATAAGAAATCGGAAAGATTAAGACGAGAGGCCAATTCTAGAAGTAAAAGAAGGAGCAGGAATTGAATGATGTTTGAGAATGAAGGCGAGGTCATCGGGCATATGAGTGGATAGGAGTTAGATGTGCGGTTGAGTAAATCCATAATGAAAAGTAGGAATAAAGTAGGAATTAAGACAGAACCCTGAGGAACACCACTATGGCAGAAAAGGAAGAAGAAGTCGCTCCATCAACAACAGCCAATATTGAGCATTGAAAGAAAACTAACATGAAGTAAAGCAAAGAGGAAGGAGAAACCCAAAGGAGGCGAGCTTGGAGAGCAGTGACGCGTGGCATCCCCGGTCAAATGCCCTTCAAATGGCAAGCGCCCACCACACAAGCCCCCCCCCTAGGCCCCAAGGGCAGATAAGCATAAATCTTAATGAGATAGGAAAGTATATCGCCAGTAGACCTCGAGCGCCGAAAAAAATACTGCGCATCAGAAAAGAAGTGAATGAGATTCCAGATGATCTAAGAAATGAGAGTTGAGGAAGGGTTTCAAAAAATCTTAGATAGGAATACAAGTAAGAGCTATAGGGCGATAGTTAGAAGGATCAGACGGCTTCCTTTTTTCGGAATAGGTTGAGAATGTGCGTGCTTCCAACAATGAGGGAAAGTGTTAGTATTTGAGACATAGAGAATTATAGTTGAACGAGAAGCGTCGGATAGAACAGAAAGCACCTCCCTCAAAACTCGGGAGGAATGCCATCCGGGCACCCGCCTTCCTAACGTTCGTAGATTTCAGGAGCCCATGTACCCGAAATCGAATATAATTACAGGCAAGCATAGGACACCTGAGAGGAGAAGGAGAGGATGAGGAATTGCCAGTAATCGTATATTATATATATATAATATACTATTAAGTATATATTATATATATATATATATATATATATATATATATATATATATATATATATATATATATATATATAATATTTAATAAATTATATAATATATATATAATATATAATATATATATATATATGATAATATATATATATATATATATGATATATATATTATATATATATATATATATATATTATATATATATATATATATATATTATATATATATATATATAATATATATATATATATGATATATATACATACATTGGGTGCAGAAGTCCAACTCCAAGACCCTATCGGGTACCCTGGGCGGCGAATTAGGTCCGTAGGACCTGTTCAGCTAACGGAGCAATAGCTAGGGCAGGATAGACCTAGCAAGCCCCTGCCTTAAAGAAAATGCTTGCAATACCCTTGAAACAGCCTTGAAGCCACGCAGAACTCATGGATAAAGATTTAGGAAACGAAAATGGACAACGATTACGTATTACTCTTTTAAAAATAATAAATTGGCCACACTAAATGTGGATTCGAATAGTGGAAAATAGAAGGAAATCGTGGAGGCGATGAAGGTGAGACGGATAGATGTGGAGGGGATGTCGGAGATGAGAGTAAAGGGAGAGGAAAGTAGCAGAGATTTAGGAGGAGGATATGTGCTGTCTTACAGGGGAGTTGACGTGGGAATAAAGTTTATTTTTGGACCAAAGATAACACCTTTCACACAGGAAGTGAGGGGGGGGGGATAAACGAGATTTTGATCATAAGTACCTTTAAAATAACGAGGAAAAAATACCGCTTATATCAGGTATATGCTCTACAACAGAGACATCCAGAAGATGAGAAGAAGAGGTTCATGGATTTGGTGAAGGAAAGTGTTGAGGGTTTAGGCGAGGATAATATGCTGCATCTACTGATGGGTGATTTTAATCTCAGAGTGGGAAAGAGAAGAAATGAGGTTTAGAGGATATTGGGTCCACATGGAGAAAACGAGAGAAATCCAGAGGGAGAGAGACTCGTAGACTTATGCACGAGAAGGAATTTAAAAATTATGAGCATAGAGAATCTCACTAGTTCACGAGATATAGGTGAAAGCTCCAGGGATGGCATTTTTGGTGATTTTTTTGATTTTTTTTTAAAAAAATCAATTTGTGATTTTTTTGATTTTTTTTATTTTTTTTTATTTTTTCAGATTCGTAACGTCAAGCGATATATAATTTTTAACCTGCAAATTATATTTCGTGTGACGTTACGAATCCAAAAAATCAAAAATATCAAAAAAATAAAAAAAATCACAAATTGATTTTTTTAAAAAAAATCAAAAAAATCACCAAAAATGCCATCCCTGGGTGAAACCAAAACACTGAAAGTTTTGACCAAAAATCCATTATTGACTATTTCATAGTGTCTAAATACAGGACCGTGGAGGATATTAAAGTTTCCTGAAGCAGGGTTTGAAAAAATCAGGGGTGGACCAAAAAAAAAACAGCCCAGTGGGTTTTTCTGGGCTTTTTTGGGTTTTATTGGGCTTTTTTGGCCTTTTCTGGGCTTTTTAAAATTTCTGTTTTTGAGGGAAAAATCAAATGATCACTAATTGAATTTGTGCTTTGTAATGTCATTTCTGTATTATATTTGCCAAATAAATTATTAAATAGGTATAAAAATTACAAATTAAACATATAATTTGGTAACAGACATTGTCCAATTCCCATTGCTGAATGAATGTTATTGTCTAATTGGTGAAACTTGTAAAGGTAAATGGTATTGCTATTGTTACAGGTTATTGCTAATAATGGCATGACAGGACCATCTTAAGTAAAGTAATTAAGTAATATTTTATCTCTTAATTACTAATTAGATAATATATTATCTATAACACTAATTCTTGGAGTCTTGTGCCAAACATTTCTCTTCTAGATGAAGTTTGCATACTATATATATATTATATATATATATCATAATATATATATATAATATTATATATAATAATATAAGTATATATATATCATATAATATTAATATATATATATATATACTGTTATAATATATACCTAACAACATATATATATATATATATATATTATATATAATATATATATATATATAAATAATATATATATAATATATAATAAATATATATATATAGTATATATATATATATATACCTATATATATATATATACTATAATATATATATATATATAATATATATAATATATATATATATTATATATATATATATAAATAATATATATATATATATATCCATTATGAACCTAATTATATAATACTATATAAAATATATACATATATACTGAATATATCATACATACATATATAATATATATAATAATAGTATAGTATATATAGTATAAATTATATATATACTATATCACTATATTAATATATATATATATATATATATAATATCATATATACTATAATATATATATATAATATATATATATATATATATATATAATATATATATATAATATATATATATATATATCATATATATATATATATATATATATAATATATTATATATATATATTATTTGATTCTTCATAAGAACATTGAAAAGTACTCCTAGAAAGTTAACAAGATAGTAGGAACGTCTGCGCATGAAATTTTTAATTAAAAATCAATTTTTTTCAAAATAAAAAAAAATGAAGCTATTTTGTTAAAAGAAAAAAAATAGTTCTTTCCACAGCTATTTTGAATTGCTATTTTGTGGGCCTAGGCTGTCTATGAAGACAGGCTATAGCATTGTGACGCCGTCTTCAAAGTTATGCTCGGTATTCTAATGCTCTTACTAATCTGAAGTTGAAGACTGTTTAGGACAGAAGCAAGCTATCATACAGAACAATTACCATGTCATTGGTTGATTTCATTTATGACGTCTCTCGCTGTTCAACTGTGCCAAGTCAGAAGGAACAGATATTACTGAATTCCATGCAAATTCGCCTGTACCACAGGGTATTATGGCAAGGAGGGATAGTGGAGGTCCGAGGCTACATCCCATCCTTGCGAGCATTTACAACAGGTTGTTGTACTAAAAAGTTTTTGAACTAAGAGCAAAGCAATTTCTGGCAGTGTAATAAGTAAATATATTATCCAAGGAAAATGCCTTGTAGGTTCCAACTTTAGTCAGCTCTCTAAAGAAACATAATGAAAATGAGCCTGAACTTTGGCTGGCAGACAAAAAATTACCCTGAATACCTTAGTTGACTAATGACTTACAGAGTAAAGTTACAAACTGTATTTCCCAAGCCCAATATGTCGAGGAATCACTGGCTGTCACACGGTTGAGTTTCAGATTAACATTGAAAAAAAAAATAACTTGATACAACCAAAAAAAGTTACCAGATGGGGTTTCTTGCCAAGTTTTTGGCGCCACCCTTACATCATTTGCCACTTCCAAGTTCTGGAACAATTGAAGAATTTTTCTCACATTATTCGGTCTTGTTGACGGTTAAAAGTTCCATAAAAGACTTAGTCCTCAGAAAGAGCTACAAAAACCTTGTATGCGACATATTAGAACATATCTAAGGACAGGTTCAGACAGCCAAGATAGTTACTAATGTGCAAATAAAATTGGGAAATGAAGATTCAATTCACTGACTTACATTTCCAATCCAATGTTACAATATTTAGTTAGTATACTTCTATTAGCCATACTTTGATAAATTGTTAAAACAGTATATGGATAACTTCAGCAAACTATAGCTTCTAGTAAATTTAACACCAACCGACTGAAAGAATTAATTTAGTTTATTTATTTACTGAAAGTTTATTTAGTAATTTTTAAATAATCGGATTCTAGCGTTTATTCATATCTTTTAGCGTTCAATCCAAAATTTAAAGTTACAATTCATTGTGTACCTTTTGTATTAACATATATTTCAAACTTTATCAATTTTTCACTTTTACAAAATTAATTTTACAAATTAATTTAAAATTTTATATCATGAGAAAATCTTGCATAAAATGCAACTAGTCTCACTAATAATGAAACATAATATAGTTGTTATTATTGCATTTTAGTAAATTATAAAAATATCTTTCAAATTATTGAAAATAATAGCTAAAATTTAAAAAAAAAAAAAAAAAAATAACACTTGCAGCTGGGCTTTTTGGGGTTTTATTAGGTGGGCTTTTTTTTTTGTGGGTGTTTTTGGGTGGGTTTTTTAATGCCAACCCTGTCCTGAAGTCAGTTTTGACTCCGATCATAGATTGGTGTCTGCTAGACTGAGAGTACAGAAACAAAGCGGCAGATTGGAGAAAAAGGGAAAATAGTTAAAGCTGAAGCCATGAAATAACGAGGTAAGAGATAGGAATATGTGGAGAAAATAAAGGAAAAGTTACCGAATGTGGTAGAAATAAATATTAATTTGCAGGAAATTATTAGTGAAACCACGGAATAAACGTTGGGAGTGAGGTGGAGTGAAGGAACGAGGAAGAAACACACTATGTAGTGGAATAAAGAAGTGAAGAGAGCAGTGGGTGAAAAGAAAAAGAAATGAGAAGGTGGTTGAGAGGAAGAACAGAACAGAGCAGAGCTGAATATGTAATAGCAAGAAATAGAACAGAGATAGGGAAGAGGTCTTCTCTTCACACTCTCTGCTCTATTTCTTAGTGGTGGTGGAAAGGATGGCCGAAGAATTGGGAGAAGATGCAAATGGAGGAAAGAAGATTTACAGGCTATCAGTAAAGCATAAAAAATGAAAAAAAGAAGCTTTATAATATCAAAAATGCAAGGATAAAAGACGTACATATAATAGCACATGAAGAGATAACTATGAAAGAATGACTAAATATTTTGTGAAGAACTCTAAAATACTTAAATATATGGAGAAGAAAAGTGGAAGAGGTTCGAACGGAGAGGAGATGAAGGAGGTGAATCCGATTACCGACTGGCTGAAGGAATACGGAAGAAGTATTGCTTAACACATAAAGAAAGGAAGAGCGCATGGGTTAAGATGGAATCTGCAGCATAGCAGTTGATAAGGTAAGGAGGTAGGAGAAACTTGAATAAGAAAATAGCGGAACTTTTTAATAAATGTTGGATGGAGGATGAAGCTCCCGGTAGATGGAGAAGAATAGTTGTTATGCCCATGCCCATTTATAAGAGAAAAGGACATACGGGAGAGTGTGGACACTATAGGGAAATAGTTTTGTTGGATCATATAGCAAAAGTGTATGAAAGGTTTTTAGAAAAAGATTAAGAGAAGTGATAGAGAACAGTTGGGAGAGGAACAATATGGGTACAGAAAGGGCAGGAGTACTTCGGACCTACTGTTTGCTTGAAGAATAACTTTGGAAAAGAGTTGGGAATTTAGTTAGAAAGCATATATAGCTTTCTTGGATTTAAGAAGAGGCATTTGATTCTGTATCCAGAGGCAGACTTTGGAGGATGTTGGGGTGTTGGGGGAGGTGTACGGAGTGGAGGAAAGACTGAGGAGAACAATAAAAACCTTGGATAGCGTTTGTGAATGTGAAGTAAGAACTGGATGTTTAAAAATGAGAAATGGGTTTCAGCGTGGGGACGGGAGCTTGCGACAGCAACACGCGGCAGTACCATACTATCCTGATTCCCCGCACTCTTTATAACTTACTTGGATTGTAGTGATCAGAAAAGTCAAGTGTTTAGGAATTTCCGAATCTGGACATGGTGTATAATGCGATGTAAGCGAGACGACAGTTTAGCACTGATGGTAGTTCGCGGATGGGAGTATGAGAGGACTTATGAAATGCTTTGTGAGAAAATCTTTGATGGGAAGTAAGTTGTTTAGAGCATGGAAATACGGACAAAACACATTGATAATGAAGTGCGGTAGAGAGGATGAGAGAAAGATGGTGCGAGGATTCATCATTGGAGATGAAAGTTTGAGAAAATGTGGATCCAATTTGTGTGCCTATGATGGAATGTTTAACGACGCAAGCGAGAAAGATGTGTACGAAGTGGAGGAGCAAGAAAATAAAAAAAAATACGGCAAGAACAATGAGGAGCGTTGATCCATTATGAAAGTTATAGGATCTGATGGTATAAAAATTTTTCGAACAATATGAATACAAAGTCCGATAGAGGGACCATCTAATAATGCTAGCATATCATTTAATAACACAGAAGGCAATCTATCCCCTAAAACTTCGTTACGAAGTAATTTACGTACTTTGTCTGAGTCTGACTCACCTAATCTAGCTAATAAAATGGCTTTTAGCTCAGAGTATGGTTGATTATTGTGGTTTAAATTAGGTAAACCGTCTCTAAGACGTTGTAAAACTTTTGTGGGCAAAATATTTAGAGAGCACGGAAACGCTCGCCCTCAGAGGTGGATTCCAGTTGGAGTTCTAATAAGGTAAAGGTTAGGTCTATATCCTCGCTAATAAACTTACCATGGTAATGCGTAGCGGTTGAAGGAGCCGGAGTCGGAGTCGGAGGTGTGGTATTATTATTATCTGAGATATCATCGTTTGGAGGCATGATGGAAACAAAATATATTTGCACTCTAAAAAATAATTATAAAAAAATAGGCCAAAGGGGAACACTGTTGGCAAAAAGTACCTGCCTAACTAGTTACTTAAAATTAAAGTATACTAATGTTACGAAGGAACTTAAAATTAGAAAACACAGGCCGAGAAGGCAGATTATTTCTCTAAATAGGGAGAAAAAAATCTCCAAGGTGTTTTTTTTAAGGTTTTTTGTAAGAAATACGCTTGACGTAGGCCCGCTGGTAGGCTATTGGCAACCTCTTGTAGCCACAGGGAGCAAGGACGGCTGGGTGGATGCGACGAACAGCAGGGTCACCAGTTGTTGCCACTTGTTGGCAACAAAAAGAAGATAAGGTCAAAAAGCAGGTCGTAATCGAAAGAAGTTTTTAATGGAGGTCTTAACAAAGGTCTTAACACGGTCTTAATACCTATAAAATATATAAACAATAATATAACAACTATAACAATAATAATAAAAATGAAAAATAAAAATGTTAAGAGATTTTACAAAAAGAAAATTTTTCCCATAGTTTTTTTTTAGGAATTGGAAATTTTGCACACAATAATATATAAAAAAAAAATTGGTTTCACTAAAAAATATGCATTTGATACACTTTCACAATTTATAATTTCTTAATACAATATTAATAAAATATTTAATTTTCACTAATAAGTACTCACCTTGGCTTTTACAGAAAAAGGATAACACAAAATTCCCATAAAATTTGAAAGTGTAAAGATTGAAATGAGACACTTTGAAACACAATAAAATAATCAATTGAAGGTGGTACAAAAAGTCACGTTGGCAACTGCAGAGCGAGTGAACAACAGATACACACAGAGATCAGCGACAGAGTGTGACGAGTCTCTTAAAAACTTTGCTTATATACTCCCCGCAGACGACGGAAAGGTAGCACCAAAATTTTTGATACTTAGGTAAGGCTGTAAGCAACTGAAAATATTTTTAAGAGAAAGTAACATAAATGTCTAAGCAAGGCTGAAAACAGAAGGCAACATTACCCCCTCCCCCAGTAAAAATGGAGTGGTTACGGAGTAAAACGAGCAATAGGACGGAGAGGTCGACCTGAACGGGAAGTAGGATAAGGAGGAGAAGAACTAGGAGGAGGAGGGGTAGGCGGTGAAGTCGATGAATGTGGAAGGGGAGAACTGCGAGAAGGGAGAGTACGCAGAGCAGCTGATGAACGTGCGGGAGTAACAGTAGGTTGCGAAGGAGTAGAGGAAGATAGAACCAGAGGAATGGGGTGGGTTTCTTAAAAGTAAAGGAGCAGGAAGGTTGGGCAGAGGTGGCAAGACAATATCAACTGAATTTTCTGGATCAGAATCCAAAAAGGCGGGCTTGATCCTATCAATTGATACATTCTCCATCTTAGAACCTTTTTGAAGGGAGAAAAACTTGCGATGTCATTGAAGAACACGTAAAGGACTGTCGTATCGGGCTTGAAGAGGACCGCGATGAGAATCGTGACGAACCAAAACGTGAGAACAAGAATCGAGTTCAATAGGAATGTAAGTTGCACGACGAATCTGGCGAGGGAAAGAGGGTTTTCAAGAATCAGCACACTGACGAAGATGGGCAAGGAACGTATGATGATCTGATGTAGTAGGTGAAGGAAGTATGAATTCACCGGGAATCCGGATGGAGGAATCGTAAACAAGTTCAGCGGAAGAACATTGTAAGTCCTCTTTGAACGTACAATTACCGTTGGTAATCTTGAAAATTAGTCCGAAACTTCAAAACTTTATATATATATATATATATATATATATATATATATATATATATATATATATATATATATATATATATATATATATATATATATATATATATATATATATATATATAATAATAATAATATATATATATTTATATATATATATATATATATATATATATATATATATATATATATATATATATATATATATATATATATATATATATATATATATATATATATATATATATATATATATATATATATATATATATATATATATATATATATATTTATATATATATATATATATATATATATATATATATATATAATAATATGTAATAATCCGTAACTGTAAAAATTTTAATTTATGTTCGTACTTATGCTAAGATTTGCGCGAGCAAATTTTAGCATAAGTCAAAGTGAAAATATATATAAACTCGTCCTTTTGTGATAGTCTTCAGTCAGATTAAAGCAATTATTAAGAATCAGAAGAAAATCTCACTCAAGATACTCTCCAGAAATCCTCCCGGCAAGAGCGATAAACTTCAAGGAAAAACTTATGACTCAATTTCAGACAAACACAAATCCTCTTTAAAAATAGGGTAAAACCTTTGGAAAAAGGCTATGACTACCAATTCTTACTGAAGAGTATCTCAACAGAAGGGACTTTTATTGCTCTATACTTTCATTGAATATCTTTTTACTTATGTCGAATAAAAACACCTTTCAAAATGGATTTCTAAATTACCATCCTCTTATATGGGGTTCTTGCTCACAAAAGAAAGCCACCAATTTAATAAGTAATAGCCCTATATGGTGAACCCGGAGAAGAAGACCCAGAACTTCAATCAATACCTTCTGATTACTAAAGAAAACACAAAAAATGAAGAAAAGAAAAACTACAATAACACAAAAATCCCAATCAGAACACTCGGAAAATGTTTCGACAGGCAATTTCAATTTTCATTTTATTTTGGATTATGGTCTTCATCTTTTCTCAAATTCGTGGATTCATCGCTAGACATAGCAAACTTCCTTTCATCATATATTTTCTTTCATCTCAAGTTTGGATTATGGGCGAAAACTCATTTTAGTTAATACGAACTCTGATTCAACACTTTCAATTCAATGGTTCTGAACCTCTCCCTTTTATGTATGAAGAAATTTTTTCAAATAAAAGACTATATTTCAAGCAACTTCGCCTATACATATGCAACTTGCTTTACGGTATGGATTTCTTTCATCGTTTTAAGTTTGGATTGCTAGGCCCAGAAACTGCAGTTCCACTACGAACTTGATTCCTTTTCCGAATTCTAAATGGTTCTGTGACCTCTACCTTTATGTATGAAGAATTTTTTTCAATAAGGACTAAACTTCAAGCAGCGTCTCTATGTCCAAGCAATGTTTCTCTCTCGTTACTACAGCTTTACGAAACTACGTGCACATTGGTCAAATCAACATGGATACGTTGAAAACGCCTTATATTGGACTTTTCCTTGGATTAACGGTTCGATCAATGTGGCCTGTTGCTTTAACAGACAATTCAATTGTTTTCCCATATCAATAAATTAATAATGTATTCTTTCATTTTGTATTTTAGTAAAAATTTAAATGTTTGTATGTTTGTTATATCTAACGTACAACCAAATATGCTTATGTTTGAATGCCCCTTTTATTTTCTGTATATATAACATTGTATTTTTATGTATTCAAATATTTGTATATATATGTTTAGATCTTGGATGTAACCAGTTATGCTCGTATTTGAATATTTACATTTCTTATATACTATTTTGCCTTTAAATGTTTATATGTCTACTTATGTTTTCAGACATAATTAGGTATGTTTGCATTTGAAAGTATAACTATTTTAGTTATCTTTCTTGTATAATTATTATAACTATACTTTCTCACTCCGTGTTTAGCGCAGGAAATAATGTTTACATTATAACTGTAAAAATTTTAATTTATGTTCCTACTTATGCCTTTGCGCGAGCAAAATTTAGCATAAGTCAAAATAATATATAAACTCGTCCTTTTGTGATAGTCTTCAGTCAGATTAAAGCAATTATTAAGAATCAGAAGAAAATTCACTCAAGGATACTCTCTCAGAAATCCTCCGGCCAAGGCGATAAACTAAAGGAAAAGGCCTTTGCGACTCGAATTTCAATTCAACACCAAATCCTCGCACAAAAAATAGAAGATTGGAAAACGCGCTGGAAAAAGGCTGTGACTACCAATTCGCCTACAGAGAGTATCTCAACAGAAGGGACTTTTACTACTTTTATACTTTCATTGAATATCTTTTTACTATGTCGAATAAGCACCATTTCAAATATGGTTCTAAATTACCATCACTCTTATAGGGTGCTTATGTGAAAACCACCAATCTAGCAAGTAACAATATATATATATATATATATATATATATATATATATATAAATATATATATATATATATATATATATATATATATACTATATATATATATATATATATATATATATATATATATATATATATATATCTAACTATATATATATATATATAAGTTCTTCCTTCTAAACCGTTTTCTGAGCCATCAAGGAAGACTTTAACTAGCGATGAAACCTTTTGATCATTCCTTGGGACTGCGGATGGTAACTGCAGAACGAATGCATGTGGAACCTAAAGAACCATGAAGGTATTTCCATTGTTAGGATTAAATTGACGTCCCTAGTCAGGTAGTGACCGTGGAAGGGTACCGAATCTAGAGAAATCCAATGATACCGAAAGGATTGAGTGATGGACTCTCCATAGGTTCCTGTAAAGGGATGGCTTCGACCCACGGGTATAACGGTTGATGCATGTTAAGAGGTGTGTAAACCCATTGGAAGGAGGCAAGGGACCAACTAAGTCGATGTGGACTTGATCAAAACGTTGTCCTGGAGGAAGAAACTGGTCGACAGGAGCGGTTGTGTGCTTGTGGACTTTTGATCGTTGGCAACTGAGGCACTGCTTAGTCCAAAGTTTAACGTCCTGGAGAGAGATGAGATGGCCAAACGAATTGTTTTCCTATCTGTACTTGCGAACATTTAACACCGGGATGTGAAACATTATGAATGGTGTTAAAGACATGGCGACGCATATGAGTTGGCACGGCAGGTCGGGGTAATCTGGATGACATGTCACATAAGAGTGGAAATGAAAAACCGAACACTTCAACACTTTGATTTCAAATGTAGAGTGAGCTGGGAATGTGTATTGTTACAGCTGTTGTAGACTTGACATCTCCTCGTAGTTCAGCGATGGAAGAGGAGATATAGCGCTGATACGGGAAAGGGCGTCGCAGGAATGTTTTCGGCACCTTTTACGTGACGGATATCGGTGGTAAACTGGGCAATGAATTCAAGGTGGCGTGCTTCATGTGGGGACTGCTTAACTGTAGAAGCGGTGATTGCATGAGTTATGGGTTGATGGTCCGTGAGAATATGAAACATTCGACCTTCAATGAAATAACGAAAATGTTTAATGGCTAAATAGATGGCAAATAATTCTCTTCCAAATGCACTGTACTTTACTTCTGCATGTTGAAGCTTTTTGGAAAAGAATGCTATGGGACGCCATTCATCCTCTAAAAAACTGTTGTAAAACAGCACCCACTGCGAAATTCGAGGCATCGGTGTGGATTCGAATGGGAGCAGTGGTGGAGGGAAAGCCAAGGAGGACAGAGGAAGCCAGAGCTTCTTTAATGATAGTAAAGGCAATATGGGCATCATCAGACCAGTCGACTGAGATAGAGGCAGATGACCCCTTTTTAGCAGGTTTTAAAAGAGAGTTAAGAGGACGAAGAATATTTGCTACCGATGGAATAAAACGATGGTAAAAATTTACCATGCCTAGGAATCTACGAAGTTGACGTTGCTTCTTGGGCAAGAGATAAGAACGGATGGCAGATACACGGTCGTCAAGAGGCCTAACACCCTCATAAAAAATAGTATGGCCAAGGAAAGTTAGTGAAGGTACGCCGAACATACACTTAAGGGTGTTAACGCGCATGCCGTATTCAACAAACCTTGTGAAAACTTGGCGCAAATAAGAGATGTGCTCCTCCGGGGAGGAGCTGGAAATGAGCAGGTCATCGATGTAAACAAAAACAAAAGGTAATCCTAGGAGGATTGAATCGACAAAACGTTGGAATTACTCTGCAGCGTTCCGGAGGCCAAAAGAAGTACGGAGTAATTCAAAAATTCCGCAAGGAGTTATGACTCCGGTTTTGTGGATATCGGCTGGGTTGACGTGAAACTGATAAAATGCTTTCACTAAATCAACTTTAGAAAAAATAGTGCATCTTGATAGATTAGAAGTAAAATCCTGAAGATGAGGAATAGGATATCTATCATGACGTGTTATTTGGCGTTTAGTCTTCTATAATCGTCAGTGGGACGATAATCACCATTGGGTTTAAGAACCAAGTGAAGTGGAGAAATATAATCTGAATTAGAGGGACGAATGATACCTTGTTGAATGACAGCAATGATTCTAGTTTGGCAGCTTGGAGTTTGTCCGGGGTGAGACGACGTGCGCGTGCAAAGGGAGGTCTGCCAGACGTCTCGATGTGATGAACTACATTATGCTTAACTTCCAAAAAAGTTGAGATGGGAGAGCAAGTTCAGAGAATTCAGAATGAAGAAGGGACTCAAAAGGTTATTACCAGGGGGAAGATGAATATCACTGATAGAAGAAACAGCATGGATGCATGAAGATGAGAATTGGGTTTCAAAATCGATTAATCTGTTATGGTGCAAGTAAACTAGGATGTTATAGTGAGCGAGGAAATTGGCACCGATGATAGGAAGGGTGACGTCGGCAATGACGAAGTTCCAAAAAAATCGCCTCGAAAAGAAAGAGTGAGGTGGAGTCATTTAGAACCGTATGTGTGGATGATAAAACAGTTTGCGGCTTGCAGAGCACCCAGAGGTTCTGAAGCACGGTTCTTCTGTAAAAAGGAACGAGGCAGTATACTGTAAGAAGAGCCAGCGTCAACGAGAAAAGATAAGTCGGTGTTAGGATCGCGAATGCAGAGTAGGTTGGACGCAGGATTAGCCACGCACAGCGATTTTATTGCGTGACATTGGGGTTTAAATTAAAAGTGCAAAGTTTAAGACAATTTCGTATTTGGTCGCCCCAACGCTGGTGATTGACACATATGCCTTGGAGGTTAGGAGAAGGAATGAAAGAATACGGTTGAGCCGAAGAGGTAGAAGGGGGCTTTGTTTAATGGACGAACAGGAGATTGTGATTGGTTAAAGGGTTGACGAGAAGGGTTGGGAGATTTATGATAAAAGCGTCGGGGTTGGTTGAAGAAGCGAGGACGGTGTGAAAAAGAATCGGAATTTGGTAATGAGGGTGCACAATAGAAGCCAGACTGAGTTTCGAGATTCTAGGGTTCGAATCCTGGATTGCATATCTAAAATGGTTTGTTCTAAAAATGTGATGCGAGATTCTAATAAAACATGGTGTGAGGATGCAGGTTACACGGCACTAACAAGACCTTGAGCTTGCGGGCTGGCGGATAGTTGTGACTTTTGGCCTAGCGGCAAGGCTGGAACATATGGGGCAGCAAGAGGTATGTTCTGTGTCGTAAGAGGCTTTGCCTTTAATACCCTATCCGCATATGCGACTAATTCTTGCAAAAAGCAAGAGGAATCAACAGTAGCTAAATGGTATTGGAGGTCAGGTGGTAATTTATCTATAAAAAGTTGTCGAACAATATGAATACTAGGTCCGATAGGTGAGCATATCATTTAATAACACAGAAGTCAATCTATCACCTAAAACTCTTTACGAAGTAATTTACGTACTTTATCTGAATCTGACTCACCCAATCTAGCTAATAAAATGGCTTTTAGCTCAGAGTATGGCTGAGCCACTTATTCAACCGGCAATAACGTTCTCAAGGCGTTTGTATAGACTTTAGTGGCAAAAAATATGCTAATAGAGCACGGAAGAGCTCTGCCTGGTAAGGATTCTCCAATGGTACGTTCTAATTAAGGTATAAGGTAGGTCATATCGCCGCTACATCAAAGCTACATGGTAATGCGTAGCGTTGAAGTGAAGTCCTGGAGCGGAAGTTTGCAGGCCGTGGGTTATTAGTATTGGGTATCATCGTTGATTAGCATATGGAAAGAAAATAATTATTGCACTCTAAAAATAATTATGTTAAAAATAGGCTACACGGGAAACTTGGCAAAAGGTACTGCCATAAGCTAGTTACTTTAAATTAAATATACCTTAATATTAACGAAAAGGACTTAAAATTAGAAAAAAACAGGTCGAAAAGGGCCGATTATGTTATCTAAAAGAGGGAAAAAATCTACAAGGATGTCACTTTTTTTTAAGTATTTTTTGTAGAATACGCTTGACGTATGGCCGTGGTAGGGCTATTGGCAACAACTTTGGCGCAGGGAGCAAGGGTACCGGCTGGTGGTATGCGACGAACAGCCAGGTTCACGCGATTGTAGCCGCTTTGTTGGCCAAGTAGAAAATTAACCATCTTCAAATCTACACAAATTAATAGGAGGGAGATCTTAACAAGGTCTTAATCAGAGTCTAATACTATAAGAAATATAACAAAATATAATACTCATATAATAATAATATAATGAAAAAAAATTTGCCTAAAATTTTTACAAAAACAAACTTTTTCCCATAAGGTTTTTTCAGGAAATTTGTAAATTTACACAAATAATATATAAAAAATTGATTTCGCTAAAAATTATACATTTGATACACTTTCACAACAATTTAAGTAATTCTTATACACAATATATATAAAATATTTAATTTTCACTTAATAAGTACTCACCTGGCCTTTTACAGAAAAGGATAACATCAATTAACATAAAATTTGAAGAGTGTAAGGATTGAAAATGAAGACACTTTGAAATACAATAAAATAATTCAACTGAAGGTGGTACACAAATAGTCCGTTGGCACCGGCAGAGCGAGTGAAGCTGACAAATGAAACCAGAGATCAGCGACGCAGTGTGACGAGTCTTAAAAAACTTTTGTTATATACTCTCTGTCGCGACGACGGGAAAGTAGCACCAGAATTTTACGGATACTTATGTAAGCCTTAAGGCAACGAAAATATTTTTTAAGAGAAAGTAAAATAATATGTCTAAAGGAAAGGCATGATCCAGAAGGCACACTATAGTATAATTATATACTATATATATATATATAGTATATATATTATATATATAGTAATATAATATATATATTATATCATATTATATATATATAATATGTATATAATATTTATATACTTATATATTATATATATATTAAATAATATAATATATATTATATCTAGTTATATATATAATACTATATAATATATAGTCTATAATATAATATATTATTAAGTTATTATATATATATAGTATATAGAGTTGTAGTACGTATATCGTATATATATATATATATATATATTATTTAATATTATATATATTATATTATATTATATATATATATATATACTATTATATATATATATATTATAGTATATTATATTTATATATGATATATTAGTATATTCAATATATATATTATATATATTTATTTTATATTATACATATATATATTTAGTATAGTAATATTATAATATATATACTTATATATATATATAGTATATATATATATATAAATACTATAGTAATGATATATATAATTATAGTATTATATATATATATACTATAATCAAATTATAATTATATATAGTATATATATATATAGATATATATTAATATATTATGATATATAATATATCCTATATATTTTATATATATATATATATATATTATAATTACTTATATATATATTTATATTATATAGTAATATACAATTTAAGTTATAATATTATATATATATATATATTATATATATATTAATAGTACATAGGCTCTGTTTAACATGTTTTACGACTCCATCAGTTTATGAATTTTTTGTTGTTTTTTTTTAAATTATTGCTAGCTATGGTTACATCTAATAATGATTTTATGTGGTGGCGGACATGATTTTTAAAATTCTATATTTTAAATAAGTTTTTTTAAAATCGACATTTATAAAGTAAAAATTTCAAAAATCCTATACGTGAACGAGGAACAATCATTCCGAAGGTAACATATTACTATGTGGAATCAGATATATAGCTTATTACAATGTAAAAAAAATCAACTATTATGTAAATCTGAAAGGTATGCGCATTACGAGAAAAACCATTCCATATTTTGGAATCAGCATTAAACTTTATTAAAATCTGTAAAACCAAAAAATAAATAAAATAAAAAAATATTAGGGCTCGAACCGACGGGGACGGAGGGGGGACTGTTTTCATTACCGTAGAGGGGGGGCGGAGGAACCCGCGCACCCAGAATACAAAAGAGCGGACGGTTCCGGAGACCCTCCGAGAGGGGGAAATGAGTCCTATCCCGTTTCTTTGGAAGCCGAGAGACGCGAATCCTGCCCATCTTTTGCGGTTTCCTCTTGGGTATTCTTAGTTACAAAAAAAAAAATAAATATAATAAAATTGACGTAGCCAGTAAACGTAAAACAGTCCTATATTATTTTGATATCAATGTTCGTCACACTTAATTGAATGTAAAGATATATACTCGAATATATAAAAAAAAAAAAAATATCAAAACTGACGGATCGTAAAACATAACAATAAGTATAAAATATAAATTTAAAGTTAAGATGTATCATTCAAAATAGATTTCTTATTTGAAATAATTTATTCATTAAATAATTAAAAATCTAATATATATATATATATATAATATTATATGTAAAATATAATTATAGTTATATGTATATATTATATATATATACTTTATATATATATAATATATATAAATTTTTGGAAGAGCACATGAAAGATTAAGGAATATTTACGATATATTTCTTAATAATAATTTATTATTATTAAAAATGAAGAAAAAATACTATAACCTTTTTTTTGAGGTAAAGGATTTAAATATTCGTATTTATGTATAATTAAGTCGCAGATAAAATGAAAACTATTAAAAAAGAATATATAAATATTATATAATTCAGTATTAATACATTTATAATTTTATTTTTTCGCGGGGGCAAACTAAAGATCCGTTTCTTATATATATAATATATTATATAAAATATTAAATAATATGTATATATAAATAGTATATACATATATATTATATATATTATATATATATACTATATATATATATAATAATATATATATAATTATATAAATATATATTATATTATAATATATATATATAAATAGTCTATATATAATTATATATATATATAATATATATATATATATAACTATATAAATTATATAAGTATATATATTACTATTATATATATATATAATTTATATATATATTTATATCAATATTATATATATATAATATTTATAAATATACTAGTATATTAATATATTATAGAGGAGGCTAAATCCAGTAGTATTTATCTCAATATGTATTGTTGAAGTAAGTTTTCAGAAGTCTTAATGTGTTGAAAACTTCTTTCTACTGTAGCATATGTACGCATGAGTAAATTGCCAGTGATTTGCACAGATTGAAATCTGTGAAATTGTGACTGAGAAAAAGAAACTGTTACTGAAAGAGTGTTTAGACATCCGTGACTGTGGATGCAATTTCAAGTTCCATAAATCCATTCTGCTTTTACTGAATCTTCAATTGTGCTTTCGAGATACTTCCTTGTGAAATGTTTGTTTAACACAATATTTTATCTTCCTATGGTACATTACTACGTTGCTCGGTATGACGAAATTGCAAGGAAGATATATTTTCTTCATGATTTATAAACCTCTCTCCTAATGCTATATTAAATCATCTACTAAAAATCTAATAAAAATAATGTGTGATAATTAAGTCTGTGGGTTGAAGAGAGGAATGTTTGGTATATATGTTTGCATTTTCTTTGATGGCTTCAAGTTTAGTTTTAACTAAAGGATGTACGGAGATTGTTCTGACTGGCGACGAATTATTAAATTAAGTTATAAACGCTAGTGCATCTTTGATATTATTAGCGGATATGATGCTTAATAGATTATTTTAGTGCTAATAAATGTTTTGCGGCGGCCATGGCCCGCCTGGCACCCCCTAAGATACGCACTGTATAATATATCTATAACACTAATTCAAGAATTTCTTTTTTAATATACTATATAATACCATATATATATATATATAAATTATTAATATTTTATATATATGATATATATTAGTATATTATATATATATATATATATATATATAATATATATATTATATATATATAGTAATTCTATAATATATTATATATATATTATATATATATATATAACGTATATATATATTATTATAGTATATATATACGTATTATATAATATATATATATATTATAATATACATATAATATATATATATTAGTATATATATACTATATATATATTATATATATATATATATATATATATATATATTATATATATTATATATCTTATATAAGTAGTGAGAAGGGGATATCCGCAGTAAAATGAGTTGACAACTACCTAAACATGTGACTGACCTTGACCTTCTTGCCCGACCTTTTTTGACCTTGACCCTTTTTTAGCTCATTTCTTTATGCTTAATTTTTTTTGACCTTAACCTTTTTGGGCTTGACCTTTTTTGAGCCAAATTTTTTACCGTGACTTGACTTTTGGGCTTTACTCTTTTTTGGGACTTTACCTTTTTTTTTATCGACCAACCCTTTGGTCTTCCATTGGGTCATTTTTGGCTCACGGTATTTTTTGAGAACCTTAATTTTTTTGAGACTCCTATTTTTTGAGAACCCTAATATTTTTGAGAACCTATTTTTTGGAGAACCCTATTTTTTTTGGACCCTAATTTTTTGAGAAGCCAAATTTTTGGAGAACCCAATTTTTCGGCAACCCAGATTTTTGGCAACCCTTCGAAGAAGGTGTGCCAACCGGTTGCGTAGCAACCGTTGTACGTATACCACTCCGGCTATTGATTAGTCCCCGATAATTTTTTTCGCACCGTGGCCATTTTGCCCACGTATATTTTGCTACATTTGAGGCTTTAGCCTTTTGATGTCGTTACATTTGTTTGACATGATTTTCGACCAACCTTTGGATCTCCATAGTTCAATTTTTTAGCCACGGTATTTTTGGGGGTCTTCGTGGGTTGATTTTGGCCCACGGTAAATTTTCGACCATCGCTTTGTATTCAGTGGGGTCATGTTTTTTGGCCCGGTAATTCTTTCGACCAAACCCTTTGGTTTCATGGGATCTTTTTGCATCCCAATTTCCTGGCCACGTGTGCCCACCGTCATTTTCTGTTTCCTAACTTGAACGCATGTTGGTAACTATCCTAACTTGAACACCGACCACACACACCCCACACTCACACACACACAGCAAAAACAGCAACAGCAACACACACCACAAACCATCACCACACACACACTTATACTTATACAGACATTCATCTTATGAGAATCTTATACCAATTCACTATGACATTAATCTTCCATAACACTTGTACATTTAACTTATATCACGTACAAACCACTGCCAATCGCTTTGGTCGTCCATGTGGATCAATTTGTGACACCGGTAATTTTTTGTCCCTTTCCTTTTAGGGACTGTAGCCTTTGTTTGAATGTCTTACACTTGATTTGACCATGATATTTCGCCATTGACCTTACCATATACCATGGGTCATAATTTTGACCCACGCTAACTTGTTGGCTTTGATGGTTCCCAATCACTAATCACCGTAAGGAATGTCTATTAGTGTTCTATGAGTTATTAGATGATTTGCCAGGTGAGTGGCCAGGTGAGATGGCCTGTGAGTGCAATGAGTGCAATTGACTGGCCGAAGTGGTGCCATGAGTGCCAGTGAGTGCATAGTGCCAAGAGTGCACTAGTTGCCAACATGAGTGCACTGTTTTTAGCCTTTTTCTACTCCCTGAGCCTAGAATCAACAGCAACTAATACTTGGTGTCTACCCCTAGGTTATAAGGTATGAAGGATTCGATGGGTATATTAAATAGTGTCTAGGATGCTTGCTACATGAAGTTAGTACTTTTTGCATAAATCTTTACACACATACATCTAAGTACCTTTAACACAATTTACTAATGACACTTATTCACACTTATTAACAACTATAACATTATACATATTACGACTGATACACTCACGACCCCAACAGATACACTTACAACTTAACACTCAACACTCCGAGAATATTTGAATGCCTCAACTTTGATGCCTCAACTTTTGATGCCTCAACTTTGATGTCTCATTTTTGATGCTCAACTTTGATGCCTCAGCTTTATTGGCTCAACTTTGAAGGTTCAATAAAGAGAAATGAATAATTTGATGACGTCATTCTTTGATTATCCGTATATATTGATGAGATTCACTTTCGATGAATCCGGCCTTTGCATGGCTCATCCATTCGCCACATCATAAGAAGTAGAGTTAATAGTTTAATGTTTCCCCTAAGATCATAACTGGAACAAGCAGCGCCGCATGCGCCCTCCGCGGGAAGGTGACAAACCGCAACACCGAGGTGCGATTCCGCCGCGTCCCGCTCTTGCCGCGTGCGCCCGAGAGCGCAATATATATATCGTTTCTATACTATGTATTATATATATAATATTATATATTATATTATAAATATGTAATCATTGTAAGGTTAGATTATCTAGGTGTTACTTTAATGTAGGTAATATTTTGTAATATCCTTATTTTTAATTTCTTAAATAAATATTTACATGTTATTTAAGAGTTTAAATAAACGAAACTTGGCCTCAGGATATGAAAAACATGTTTTTACATACTTAAAACCAAAAAAGCGATTTAAAATAATCTTCGACATCACATAGATAGGTCATCATAGAGATTAAAGGATTACTCCGTCACGTCCAGAAGGTAAACATTTCCTTCTACTTCGATCAAAGGATCTTACCGATCCAGATGTTTCAGTTTGAAATATATTTTATAATATCAATAAAATTGATTACGATTCTTGTCTATCCTGGAATTACCTTTTGACCTGGTGTTAGGCTTAAATCAGCCTGGATACAAAAAGGGTTATTCTAAATTTAGGCCTAAATTTGGGCTAAAGTAGTTATTGCTCCAATTTTACAAGAAAATAGGCTCAGTTTCGAATATATTAGTTGAACTGTATTAGCCTAAAGGCCGGGGTACAAAAAGGATTATCTTAATTTAGGTAAAGTAGTTTATTTTCAACCATTTTACAGAGAGAGGTCAGTTTCGTATCTGTAACGAGTGACGGGTTGTTGATGTTTCTCTGTGTTGATGACGATCCGTAGATAATAATACAAGAAATAAATATTTAAAATAGAATAAAATTATTTAGAGTTAACATCGAGCGAATAAATAAATGTAAGTGAATAATTGTAGTATTTTGTAGATATAAAATTAGAATGATTTTAATAAAATACATGTTATGTTAGTAGAGAAGAAACTTTATTTTTGTATGTTTTATACTTTTGAGATGCTAAAGTGATGTAAAGCAGTAAGTCAATAGAAAAAACGTGGCATAGTTGGTGTAAGAGGGTGCTAGGGGCTGAACCTTATGGATTTTCTGATTTATTGTTTAAGGTAGTAAAATTATGTTTTTAATAAAATTTCTATAAAATTTACTAAAAGCTTTTTAAAACTGTTAGTATAAATTTATAAACAAAAGTATTAAAGTTATAATAACATTCTTGTTTCAAAGATAATGGATTGATTATTATAGAAGTTCTTAAGAAACTTTGAAATAATTTTTTATGTTATATTTGATTAGTATTATTATCGTGTTAATTAAAACATAAAAATTGTTTTAATAAATTATACGTTTATACTTATTACACGTCAAAATGGGGTGGGGTGTGTGGTGTGTGGTGTGTAGTGTGTGGTGTGTGGTGTAGATAAATTGTGATGTGACTGTAAGTAAATATAGTGGTGTGTAAGTAATCTGTGTTGTAGATTAATTTCTGTGTGTGTGTGTGTGTAGTAACATTTTGTGTGTGAGTGTAAGTAAACATTGTGTGAGATGTGGAAGTAAATCTGTGGCTGTAAGTAAACTTTCTTGTGTGTGAGTGTCAAGGATGCATAGTGAACTGGTGTGTATATAGTGTATGAGTGAATGTGTGCTATAAGTGTGACAAGTGTGTGTGTGTGTGTTGTGGTGTGGTGTGTAGTCGTGTGTGTGTGTGACGTGTGTGTTGGCGGGTTGGGTGTGTGTGTTAAAAAAATGATAAAAAAAACGATGGAGTTAAAAAAACAGTTAAAAAAAAGGAGTATAAAAAAACTAGAGATAAAAAAATAAAAAATCATCAAGTAAAGATAATAAAAACTAAAATAAAAACAATATAAATAAAGAAAAATAAAAATAAAACAAGAATCTGTAAAGAAACTCAAAAAGACAGAGATGAAGAGGCTAAAGAAAATTTATAAATCGCTTCAGAATAAAAGTTTAAAACAAAATAAAATAATAATCAAAGTAAAATAAAATAACGATAAAAAATTCAAGAATAAAAATAAACTGGATTAAAAAAAAATTAAAAAAAAACTTGATGTTAAAAAATTCTATGAGTTAAACAGTAAAACAGGAAGTTAAAAAATAAAGCAGAAAGTTAAACAGTAAAGCAAAGCTTAATTCATGTACAGATCCAGAAACTTAAAGCATTAAGAGAGTTAAAAACTAAAGCAAACCTTCAATACTATCAATGCCTATATGTTTAAATAAATTAACTATGTAAGATTTACTGATTTACTGCTTTATAAGTATTTAAATGTAGTGAGTTTATAAAGAGTATGTAATGTATGTGAGTTAAAGCAGAATTAAAGCAGTAAAGCAATAAAACTAAAAGCAACTACTAATCCTATAGGTGTTGGTAACAACCTTATTGATTTACTGATGTTACTGCTTATGGATGTGATGTATGTGAGTTAAAGCAGTAAGTAAAAGCAGTAAGGCAGAAAGTTAAAGCAGTAAGCAGTAAAACAAAAGCCATACTATCCCTAGGTGTTAGGTAACACCTCTATGATTTACTGATTTACTTGCTTAAGTATGTAATGGTATGTGAGTTAGAATCGCGTAAGCAGGAGTTTATAGCAGTTAAGGGGGCAGGAGTTAAGCAGTAAAAACAGATGAATACGTTCTTAAGTCTGAAGTCACTAGAAAAAAGCATACTACCATTAGGTTGATTTAGGTAACAACTTATTTGATTACTGATTTACTGCTTAGGTATTGTAATGTTGATGAGTTAAAGCATAAGCAGATTTAAAAGGCATAAAGCAGAGAGTTAAGCAGTAAAGCGTAAACAAAAGGCATAACTAGTCTCTTTGCTGTTAGGAAACCTTATTGATTACATGATTTACAATGCTTTAAAGGTATGTAAAGATTTATGTTGTATTATCAAATTTTTTCGTACAGGTTGTAGTAAAGATAATAATATTATTATACATTATACTCTTGCTTTTTCTTCTTACATACAATTTTAAAAATTATAAATTAAAAAGTATTAGTAAAAATAAAGTTCTGTAATGAGTTTAGTTTTTGGTTCGCAGAAAATGTTTTTTAGTAAAAAAATGGTTTAAGTATGAATAAAAAGAATGACCATAGTATATTTGAAAGAAATTCTTGAAAGTTTAAGTATGAAATAAATGATGACTTATAGTATAATATTATTTTTCATTCCTAGGCAGGAATATTTGCGCTTGCGGCGCACAGCGGCGGGGGAGGCGGATATTGCGCTGCGGGGACGCGGGGCGGGAAAGCGGAAATAGTGGGCCTGCGGGGCACGACACGGCGAGCGGAACGCGGAGGATTCAGCACCTGCGGGTGCGGGTTTGTTCAGCCTTCGCTGCGGAGGCGCATGGGCGTCCCTGGTGTTCCAGTTATTGTAGAATCTAGGGGATACATTAATATTTACTGCTGTTTAGGATGTGGCGTAGAGATGAGCATCAAAGCGATTCTTCATCATAATA
>JABUQX010077718.1:0-12500 GCA_015478945.1 Trachelipus rathkii | reverse complement strand
ACAGCACCGCACCGCACCGCACTGCTCCGGTGCGTCAGACACACCTAAATTCTAAAAAAGATTTAAAAAATAGTCCTTATGTAAACTATACAAAAAGCAAATTTTTTATATTTATATTATTTTTTATTTTTGGTGTATTGGTTTTAAGCAGTGGTGAGCAGTCAAATTTTTAACAACCGGTTTTATGCTTAGTCTTAAAAGTTAACTACCGGTTCTCTTACCTGAAATTTTTTTTACCGGCCCATGCAAACCGGTACGAACCGGCTTCAGCTCACCATTGGTCAAGATTTATATTGGAATGTTTTATTTCAATATTGGATCAATCGGTAGGGCGACGCACTCGCAAGGCGAGGGACTTGGGCTCGATCCCTGGTACGGATCCTAGGTAGTAATTGCCTAGAACAGTTCCCCCTCATAGAATAGGGCAAAGTTCTTCGAATTCTGGACGTAATTTATAAAAAAAATCTGGTCTTTATCATCCATCGTTCTTATTCTATTTCGTTTTTTAACACCAAAAGATTATCCAAAATATTTTATTTATTCTTTTTTTTTTTATATTTTAATTAATTTACTTTTCTGTTACTCTCATATATAGTTTCTATACTTGTTATATTCTTTTTACTAAATTTTACTACATAGATGGAATATTTCATTACTATGATAGAACGAAGCTGATTCAGTTCAAAGAAGAAGCAGTTAGTATAATTGCAGCTTTGAGATTATTAGTTAAAGACTTTCCATCCTGGATTATAAAACTCAAAAATGTAAAAAATAATTTTATAGAGAGAATTGGCCAAAGAAATATTTGAAGACCTTTCCAAAGAAGCATCGCCAATATTGTGAGTGGGATAGTAAATATCCTAATCATCTTCGATAATGTGTCCATATGTTTGATGCTTTTTATATAAGCTCTCAGTTATCAGCAATATAAGATTTGCATGAAGAAACGGAAAAGGCTAAAGAACAAATCCAAAATATGTAAGTTATCAAAGACTAATCCCCCTAACTGTTCAAAAAATCCCATTGTATTATGTCACATACCCTTAGACGAAATTTAAGATAATAATTTCTGATTCTGAAACTTTGGGAATTAATTTATATTATTATAATGGGTATAAATCATGCAACATTTTATTTTTAAAAGAAATCAAAAATGAAAAATACCTTCGGAACCGGACGTTACTGTAGAATCACCAAATAAACTACGAAAGCATATCTAAGACACTTATTTTCTTGGAAAAACTTTGAAGCCAGATATAAATAAAAGTATCTTTAAAGGACGACTAATCTGATTATAATCCAATGTTTTACAATATATTACTTAACAAAGTTCTAGCGATAGTGAACTGCAATAGTGAAATCATCTGTAGATTCATCTCTATTGAACTCGAATCTTTAAAACAATCACAAAGTAATAATAATATTAATGAAAAGAGCATAACTAGTCTTATAAGAACAATTGATTTCGACAATATTTTAACAATTTTGGAAGGAAAAGAGTGAGGCTTTGTTCCAATACTTTAGTCCCACGTGAGGCGCCAGCTACAGCTTGTACTGTTTTGCTACTGTCGTTGCTATCACACCTATGCAACATCAGGAATTGAAAATGAAAAAGACTATTATATTTCATCACAAAAGCCGGCACATAACTAATAACATAGATCTGAGAGAACAAGACTTCTAATTCGAATAAAAGTGTTGAAAAATTAATATTTAAAATAAGAAAATTCTAAATTCTCTTTATTAAGGCTTGAAAATATATCATCTAATTCAAATGTCTAACTCAAAGTATATATATAATTATATATATTATATATAAATTAAATTATATATAATATAATAATATATATAATATATACTATATATTTATATTAATATATATATATATATTATATAATTATATATATATTATAAATATAATTATATATATATATATGTATATATATAGAATATATATACTGTATTAATAATTATTATATATATATATAATATATATATATAATTAATATATAATTAAAATTAAAAATATAAGTGTAAATAGATTAGTCAGTTTAGTGCTGCCTTCTTCGAAAGGGAGATGTTGAGACATCAGATTAATAATAATGAATTAAATAATGAATAATAATAATATAATCAAATAATCAATAATAATAATATAATTAATAATAAAATAAATAATAATTGAATAATAATAAATAATCAATAATATAATAGGGCAGAGATTGTTGCCACAAGCGAGTATGTAGGACTGTCGAGAGAGCGTAGTAATAATATTGCGTCGTGACTACTCTATATCTCATGCTTGACAATCATGAATATTAGTTGCATAATATATACCGGGATGGTCGAGCGATATGGTTAGTAAATTGATATATCTAATGGTAGATAAATACTCGACGAGGATACCGAGGTATATAATAATTAATAATAATAGGATCTGAAATAATAGGTCGCCAATATCAATAATAATTTAATATAACTGAAATAATTAATACATAATAATAATAATAAATTAAATTAATAGTAAAACAATAATAATAATAATATATATAATAACATGGAATAATAATGGAAATAAATAAAATAATAAATACTTAATAGAGTTTTGCAAAAAAAAAAAAAAATAAATAATAATTGAATAATCAAGATAATATGATGAAATGATTTCGAGGAGCTCTAAAATTCGATGCGTAACGCGTATTAATCCACTCACTATCGGCTCCGCGAATAGTTATGCACATATCTCTATTTACTGAGCGATAATATTGTCAGAGGTAGAGATGAGTCGAATGATACCGCCTAGAGAGATGAATCGAGATATATATTCATCCGATGACGGAGACTCTGATTCATACTGATATTAATGTTATAGATATATTGTTTTATTATCATCTTTTCACTATCTGTGTGTGGTCTTCTCTGTTATTCTAAACTAGTACCAATTATCTGAGAGGTATCTCACACACGGCGGTAAGCAGTCAATGTACTGTCGGCTACTAGGCGCCACTTGAAAGTACTAGAACGGCCGTCTAGCATCAATTATCGATGCAGATGCTAATAGCATGACAGGCGACGCAAGGTCTAATAGATAATAATGATAATAATAGTAATCAATGAATAATATGATAGATTTACGGTATATGGAGTGTTGTAGTATACTGCTGAGAGCAGGTATGAGTGAGCAGATGAATGGTGTTTGCCTGAAGGACACAATGCGATAGGCATGTCTATAGAATAGTCGTTGCTTCGATAATATCGCAGTGCATGTCTACAGTGCCGTATGGTTACGCTGAGCGCATATAGTTTGAGCGTGTGTAAGCCAGTGCGCTATGTTTGGCATTGAAATGTCAACTGGTCCAATTGGGAGTTTAGCTGACTACGAGAGTTCAAAGTACAGAATTGAGAAGAGGGATAATGAGAGTGCACGATAGTGTGAAAGTCATCAGTGCGAAGTAATCGGCGTATCAGTGGGTGCCGCATCAGAAAAGCGACTATCGAGAGGATGATTCCACGTGCGCGTGCCGCGGAGCTGGCGGAGGCCTGTAATGGGTACAGACTATGTGTTAGACTCGGCCGCGTAGAAGAAGAGATTTCGTGTGAACATGTCGGTTAGTCGCGGAAGACATGTCTTGATGGGTGGTACCGCATATTCTCTGTGCATTTTTTTACATAGTAGGTCTACGCCGCCATCTGCTATAAGTGGGTAGCGAGTCTGCACTCCGCGAAGTGGCGCGTTGTTGTTCGTATCCGACGAGAACTGTGTCTGGTCACGCTCAAAGGTAAGTGTCGCGGTGCGTATTGATGCACTCATATGGACTTGTTGGGACTACCCTAATTTTTGCCCGACTTTCCAATTATTTGGCAACGTCCTTCAAGAAGGGTTGGCGCGCAAAAACAGATTGCGTAGCAACGGGCGTTGTACGTGCCTCCCCCCTAGTTTGGCCCCCGCTTTACGCTCCCTTTAGTGGGCGTAGCCTGCCCCTCTTTTGATGTTTTGACCTTGATATTTCGGCTTGATACGGAATCCGGCCTGAAAATTTTTTTTTTTTTTATTGACCATTTCTTAAAGGTCTGTGAGGGATTAAGTGGTCATAAATTGAACTCATGCAGGTACCTGCCGCCCTACCTTGGGTAGTAACCTATCGGTCTACACTATGAGGTCATTGTAGGCTACTGTCGGGGCTGTATGGACGGCTGTCGGTTTTTGCTAACAGCCTATTTCCATTTACACTCCAGCAATACCCGACCCCCTAACATCACACTACAATGCACAAACACATGGCTAGCGTATAAACACACCACACAGCAGTACACCTGCTAAGGTTGCTACTTATACACACTTACAAGTTTCTCACCCTAGACAGCTTACACTTACCCATAGACTACTTTACTCACGCTTATTGACAGCTTACACTTACGGCTACATCCACACACAACACACAAGATACAGCACATATTAACAAGCAATGTTAATATAATAAATAATAACTAATAATAATAATATTAAAACTGAAACCATATATTTTGTTTTTTAATAATATAAACAAAAAGAATAAAATTAAATAATTATATATATATATATGTAGTTAATATAATAGTAGCTAATAATAAGGTATATAGTATTATATATATAGATATATATATATATAATAGTATATAATATACTTATATATATATATTAAATATTATATAAATATTAGTAATATAATATATATATAGTAGAATATATATATATATTACTATTATATTATAAATTAACTATTATAATATAATAAACGTGTTATTAAATAGATATATATATATATATATATATATTATAATATATATATATATATTAATATATATATATATATATTATATTCGTATTCTCCTATATTATATATATTATATATAGTACTATTATTTATGTATGAAAGTATGATATATATTGATATATGTTACCTATATATTATATTATATAATAGATTACTATATATATATAATATATATAATATTAGTATATATATATAATATATATATATATATATATAAAATACCATTAATGATATATGATTATGTACTAATTATCTCGGAGTATGAATAGTATATAAACCTCCTATATATATATTAGTATATATCTAATATAGATAATATATAATATATATATATATTATATATTTATATATATATATATAGTATATATATATATTATAGTAATATAATATATAGTATAATATATATATTATTAGTCGGGTTATCCTGTTCTAGACTTAATTTCCATGCACACTCACAAGCCTCCCCTACAACACAGCACACACTCCGTTGTCACACATCACACAACACGGCAGCAATACACACCACGCTCGTATAGAACATACACACACATCCCACACTCACTAGCACACACCTAACACGCTATCCTAGCCGGACGCCTACACCTAGCCTACACCTACATCTAGCGCTATGCGCTAGGCCTACACCTACACCTATGCATATGCCTAGGCCTGGCACCTATGCCTACACCCTACAGCCCTAGCCTTCAGCGCTACCTTACGCCTACACCTAGGCCTACACTACACCTAAGGCCTTACGAACACCTACACATAGCCGCATGGCTAGGCCCTAGCAGCGTGCCTATCTAGACACGTATCCTATCAACCTAATCCTGTCGCAGCTAGCCTAGCCCTACACCTATCCTACACCTCACCAACACACCCAGATATGTTCTAGCTCTATCTTGGTGGACAGCTGCGAGATCGGGGTTTGGATGGCCTCGTCACTATGGACATCGCCGTAGCGCGCATAGTACGTCCTGAGCTGCTATGTAGCACTTCACCATTGAGAACACTTAAGCACGTTACACTGCGCGTCGCGATACACGTAAGCCACGGTAGTACAGCGTTCCGGCGCAGCGCCGGAGCTGTGGGCCCATATACCACTACAGACACTGTAACACTCACACAACTTCAGATACACTTCACTACACAGATACACTCGACACCACGCAGATACAGCACACACTCACACATCATATACAGCGAGCAGCACCGATTATTTTGAGGGGCCTCAGTCTTTGATTGGGGCCTCCACTTTGATGCCTCAGCATTGATGTCGCAGCAATATTGATGGTTCATCTTTGATGAAAGTCATCTTTGGGCGGATCATCTTTGATGGTTCATCTTTGATGACTCAGATTTAATTGATGGTTCAAACTTTGATTGGTTCCCATCACCGTAAGGAGATATCTATTAAGTGTTCTAATTAGTGTTTCTAATGAGTATTAGATCATGCTAGGTGAGTGCCAGGTGAGTGCCAATGAGTGCCAAATGAGTGCAATGAGTGCCATATGAGTGCCAAAGTGAGTGCGCAGCATAGGCCGGCGCAGGGAGTGGCCACATACGTGCCAAGTGATTTTTTTTTTGTGCCACATAGTGGGGGGCCACCTGAGTCCCCCACTTTTTTCCAAGCCTTTTCTAAAGCCTCACTGAGGCCTAGAATGAGCCGCTAATATGGGTGTTCTACCCTAGGTTATAAAGGTTGAGGATTCGATTGTGTATATTAGCAAGTTGGGCTAGGATGCTTCCTAGTATGAGTTTGCTTTTTGGCTAAACTTAATCTGGTTATAGGACATCCAGAAATTAGTGTCTACCTCCTATGTTATAGAGGTAGATGATCGATTGGTGTATATTATATAGCTGCTAAGGATGTTCCTTTCTCTTGGAGTTAGCAATTTCTAGCCTACCCTAACCTACATCATTAGAGCAACGTTAATATTAATGTCTTCCGCCTAAGGTCATAAGCTGTAACGCGCCATGGGCGCAGCATGGCCGGGGCCCTCCCGCGTGAAGTCAGGATGAACCCGCCCGGCGCGTTCCTCCACCCGCCGCGTGCGCCGCCGCAGGCGCATATTAACGGAGCGGGCGTTCCCTGCTCGCCGCATGCGGCCCAGCATGCCGGCCAATATTTCCGGCGCGAACGATAAATATGATAATTAAATTAATGTAAGGACTATTGCAAAAGAATTTCATTTCAAAATTATAACTAGAGTCATTCATTTTTTACTTTTCATAGCATTAAATCATTTTTATTAAAAAAACATTTTTGCGTTCCTAAAACTGTAACTCATATCTTAGATTGTATTATTATTTAAGACAAGAAATCTTGATTATCAATTTAAACTATTCATAAAATTTCTTTTCAAATATACTATGATTCATTTTACTTTTGCTTAAAACATTTTTTTTTATTAAAACATTTACATTACCATAACTTAAAACTAGTAAATAAATAGCCAATTGACTAGGCAGGCTGAGGAATATGTAAGGCTTTGTTTTACTGGGCTTTATCCTTAAGCTCAATATATTATTAACATTATGTTTTTTGTTTTTATTTTTTTAGGGTTTAATAACTTTTTAATTTATAAATTTTTCAAAAATTGTATGTAAGAAGAAGAAAAAAAACCCCAGAGTGTCTGATATATAAACATTTTATTTTACTGCAATTGTACGAAATTTATATTAAAAACATATACTTTAAAACCCTCCTAAAGCAGTAAACAGTAAATCAATAGAGGTCCGGGGATTGGTGTTAGCCTAGCAAGCAAAGGGTTTAGTAGGACGCTTGTTTGGCTCGGCTTTAGCGGCTTTAAACTCTATGGCTTTACTGCTTTAAACTGGGGCTTTAACGCTCATATATTAGTGTAAAAATTATGTATATATTACACACCTTAAGGGCAGTAAAACAGTAAAACAATAACGCTGTTGCCTAGCAACAAAGGGATTAGTAGCTTTTGTTTTACTGGGCTTTACTGCTTTAACTCATAATTTTACTACTGCTTTAACTCATATATATTTATTAACATTTGCATATTAGCATACCTTAAAGCAGTAACAAACCTAACATATCGCTGTTGCCTAGCAGCAAAGGGATTAGTAGGTCTTTTGTCTTGTTGCTTTCCACTTTACTGGCTTTAAATCGTATATTTATTTATACATAAAATTTACTTTCTTTATATTGTTTTATTTTTGTGTGTTAAATCTTCATGTATTAACAGTTGTTAAAATTATTATTTATTATTATTTTTATTATTATTGTTAGTTATTTTTAATTATTATTTTATTATTATTATTTTTATTATTATTATTTTTATTTATATTATTATTTTTATTTACATTCATGCCTTTGTAATTTTTTATTTAACATATACAACACACACATACACATAAAATATATATATAACATCACACTCACACACACATTATGACACTTTACACACATATACTCACCCTAGTCCCTAGGCACTTATACACCACCCATGGTTATAGACACTTTACACACAGCACACACCCACAAGCACCCACACACACATAACCAGTTCCACACGAGGTGTTATAAAAACACACATCCACGCACCCGTTAACCAATATCAATAAGTTTCTTTTGGTATGAACTAACGTATAATTTAATTAAACCATAATTAATGGTTTGAATTAAACATGCTCTATTATGCCAGCAAATCAAGTATAACTAAAATTTATTTCAAAGTTTCTAAAAACTTCTATAATAAATCATTATCTTTGAACAAAGAATTTATTATTAACCGTTAAACTTTTGTTTATAATTTTTATAACTATCAAGTTTTTAAAATAATTTTACTAAAATTTATGAAATTTTATAAAGCATATATTTTATACTGCAGCTTAAAGCATAAATCAGTAATGCAGTAAGCAGCCCTATCCGGGCAGCCCCCTCTACACCAAGCTATGCCACGTTTTGTTCAATCTTGACTTACTGCTTTACATCATCTTTAACTCCATTTATAAGTAAAAAAATAGCATAAAATAATCTTACTCTGGTAACATAAGCATGTATTTATTAAAATCATCTGTCTAATGGTTTTTATTTAATAAATAACAAGTTATTCACCTTAGGCATTTATTATTCGCCGTCAATGTTAAACTAAAAATATTTGAAAGATTTTCTTTTTTAAATAAATTCGAATTTTCTTTATTATTATTTATTATTATCTATGTACATTGACAATCCAACACGAGAAACACAACAACGCGCACTCCTATACAGATACGAAACTGAGCTCTTTCTGTAAAATGTGTTAAATATATACTTTAGGCCTAAAATTTAGGATAAGCCTTTTTGTACGCCGGGGCGATTTAGGCCTAATACCAGGGCAAAATATATTTCCAACTGACCTCTTTCTGTAAAAATGTGTTGGAAAAAACACTTTGGACCTAAATTTAGGCCTAAGTTTAGGATAAGCCTTTTTGTTCCCCGGGGCGCGATTTAAGGCCAATACCAGGTCAAAAAAGTAATTCCAGTATATACAAGAATTGAGAATCAATGTTACATTTTATAATATATTTCAAAACTGAAACATGCTGGATAGGTAAGATCCTTTAAGCAGGTAGAGAAGGAAATGTTTTCATTTCTTGTTGAGTGGAAGGAGTAATCCTTATCTCTATGATGAACGCTCGTATGTGATATGGTCCGAGAATTATTTTATCCGCTTTTTGGTTTTCAAGGTATGAAAAACATGTTTTTTCAGTAATCTTGAGGCCTAAGCTTGCGTTTATTTAAACTATATGTATAGTTAAGTCTTTCATAGAACTTTTATAATTTATATACATTTTAAGCTCTTAACATACATGTAAATATTATTTAAGAAAATAAAATAAGGATAATGAAAAGATTAAACAAATATGGATTAGGAAAATTTAATAAATCATTATCTTACAATGATTTATATATAATAATTAATATAGTATAATAATATATATGATTAATATAGTAATATAGGTAAGTCCTACTAAAGGTAGTAATATGAAGTATAGATATAAATATTTATATATATTATAAATAATATATAGTATTTTTTATATATATATACTAAATAATATATATACTTATAATCTATATATATATAAGGTTAACATTAATATATAAGAGAAATATTTATATATGATAACACTGCTACGTACATTTTTCACATGATGTTTATGACTATTCATATTAAAACTCTAAATCTTTACAAATATGTCAAAGCATTTGTACATTATCGATTATATACGTTTCGTATCTCAGTAATAGCCGTTCAGAATAGTACATATGTAAATAAGTTGCGCCTCTCAGATATCATAGTATATTTACATTCTGGATCACCTGCCATAAATACTTTCTTGCCAATGTTTTCTAAGTAGGATAGATGAATTTCTGCACATCTATAGAACTTAGGAATGGATTGATAACGATGATGAGCTGAGGATCATCGACCAGGATTTCTTAAAATGCGTAGTATTCTGGTATAACATGTAATGATAGCGTCACGTAATTAGTATAAGCACATATGTCTTCATTGTCATCTGCATTTAGGCAACTACGGCCTACTACCTCTGACATATATTTCAGACTGCGTTAGGCCTGAAATGTAAATGCCATAATGATTAGGTTGGAATATGAAAGGAAACCTTATATCCACTACGCGGCATATCTAAACTTCCAAACTGATTATTGTTTGGCGTTTATAAAAATACTAGAGTAAGTTGCTTATCGTTGGTTTCTTCGCTCGGGCTAATAACTGTTTTGAACCAGTTTAAAGCTGAGTTTGGTTTAAAGTATTCTGCAAGCCACTCTTCAGTGTGTTTACATATACAAAGTTAATTCATCTGGACTCATGAAAATAAGCTTACTCTTGGTATTATAACATGGTGAATGGGTAGCACACTTGAAAATTCAAATCCATTCGGTTTTCTTTTATATAAGATGAAGCCCTACTTCCTGGGATCTTGATTTCCCACTGGAAAATGTCTTTGTATTGATATATACCTGTTAAGGTGAATCATGATTATAAGCACTTAGTGGAAATGAATCACTTTTATTACAAATGCAGAGACACTTGTGCACGGCGCTTAACATGCCAAAACGAAGTATGATTTTTAAAATGAGTTTGGGTCTAAAAACTAATAAACATCCGCTTGCTCAAATATAATTTTCATCGCAATTACAGGTAAGTGCTCACGGATATGTGAATAAAACATGTTTTTTCTATAGCCTTAAAAAACCAAAATAGCGTAAAATAATATTCTCGATCCAATAGCTATACGAGGTCATATAAAGATAAGGATTACTCCGTCCCCTCAACAAGAAAGGAACATTTCTTCTTTACCTGCTTAAAGGATCTTACCTATCCAGCTGTTTCAGTTGAAATATATTATAATAGGCGATAACATTGATTCTCAATATTTGTCTATACTGGATTACATTTTTGACCTGGTATTAGGCTTAAATCAGCCCGGGATACAAGAAGGCTTATCCTCAAATTTAGGCCTAAAGTTAGGCCTAACGTAGTTATTTCAAACACATTTACAGAAAAGAGGTCAGTTTGAATACTATTTGACCTGGTTATGGCCTAATCGGCCCGCGGGGTACAAAAAGGGCTTATCCTCAATTTAAGGGCCTAAAGTAGTTATTTCATACACTTTTCAGAAAGGAGGTCAGTTTCGTATCTGTAAGAAGTGCGCGTTGTTGTGTTTTCTCGTGTTGGATTGTCAATGTAGCATAGATATAATAATAATAATAATCAAAGAAATCCGAATTATTTAAAAACTTGAAATTTTATTTTATGAATATTAATTAATTTAATATAAATTAAAGTGATAATTGTTTTTTTAAATAAAAAACGGTCGTTTTTTATTTACTAAAATACATGTTATGTTTGCAGAGAAGAACTTAATTTGCTATTTTATTACTTATTACATGGTAAAGATGATGTAAACTTAGGCAGTAAGTCAAAACAAAACAACGTGCATATGCTTGGTGTAGCAGGGTGCTAGGGCTTGCCTTACTGATTTACTGTTTTAACTGCTTTAGGTTACGTAAAAATATGTTTTTACTAAAATAAAAAAACTTTTAGTAAAATTATTTTAAAAACTTGATAGTTATAATCATTTAATATAACAAAAATATTAACAGTTAATAAAATAAATCTTATGTTCAAAGTAATATGTTATTTTAAAGTTTTAAGAAAACTTTGAAATACTTTTAGTTATATTTGAATGAGTAAAATAAATGTACGTGGTTAATTAGGAATAAAATGTTTTAGATAAATTAACGTTATGTCATGAACAAATGGTTGTTGTGAGTAAATTGTTTAAAGCAGTTGTGTGTGTGTAAGTGTCTATGGGTGGGTGTATAAGTGCCTAGTCATAGTGAATTTGTGTATAAGTGTCATAGTGTGTGTGTGTGAGTGGCGTGTAAGTGTGTGTGTGTATGATTGTTGTGTGTGTGTGTTAAATAATAATAACACTTATAACATAGTGAAATAAATAAAATAATAATAAAAAATAATAATAATGAAAATAATAATAATAAAATAAAATTATAAGAAATAATAATAAAAATAAATAATAAATAATAATACTAAAATAATAATAAATAAAAGTATAAACAAAAATAAAAATATATAAAGAAACATTTTTTTTTAATAAATTATGAGTTAAAGCAGTAAA
>JABUQX010077717.1:62500-74506 GCA_015478945.1 Trachelipus rathkii | reverse complement strand
AAAAGGAAAATCAACTTCATGATATTTTTTACATTATAAATAGTAATTATAATTTTAACAAACATATTATCATATAACCTTGTCAATATTATCTCATATACTGTAATCAATGAATAATGCTAACGTGACAAAGTTATTATTCACAATCAATTAAAGCAAACAATTAGCAATCTCAACTGACACTACGAATATAAGTTACAACTCTTACAATACCTAACACACTTATAAACATTGTATATTATATAAACAGATTATATTCTATTAACTAAAGTATCCGTATATTTTAACCTCAGTAAAGATAACTATACATTGGAGACGCACAACGTATACCTGCATTACATCACTATTAATTTAATACATTAATCTACTGATATTATTTTACTAAATTACACATAGTAGTACAATTATTAACATAATAAAAATTTATATCGACAACATTTAGTAAGTTATCTAATTACATGATTAACAATTAGAACATATAGCTAACGTAAAAGTTTTTCACATTCAATAAAGACAAACATAGGCATCAACTGAACTAAGAATATATAATAATGTACATAATAACGACTAAGACGCTAATCATAAATCCTTAATAACATATGAATATAAGTCAGTCAATCATTAAACTAAAAGTTCCATTCTAACTAAACAGTGAAAGTAACTATCACTGCATACAGAACGTAACCTAACTCACACTTTTTTTTCAACATAGTCGCTATTATGTATTATACACATTTACATAAGTAACATTTAACAAAATATATAATCATATAACCTATACTAATTATTAATTAACTAGACACTAATTATACGAAATAATAAATCGCTAACGCAGGCAGATTTTCACATTCAATTAAGTAACGATATCATCCCTATTAACTTAAGAAGCTAATATACAATAATAGCGACAATGAGTTCCTTAAGAAAGACCTTTGTACATGAATAATATCGCTAACATTAATCAAAGTTCCATACTTTTAAAACAACTCAAGTAAAGTTACCTATACGTATGCAAATACAATAAAAACGATAACCTGTTTTACCACGTTTTCAAACATAATCTATAACATATGATTACTGGATCTCGGTTATTATATACGCATATAAAATGGTGATATTACCATATTCGTACCTAATTATCATACTGATCACGAATATATATGCAAACGTTAACAAAGTTTTAGCCTAAACAAAGCTAACATATCATAGTCTGAAAGCAAGAATAATATATGAACATACAAGAAACCTAACACTAAGTCATTTTAAAGCATAGAAATTAAAACTCGCTAATATTTATACCAAAGTTTCATACTTACCATAACATTAAAGTAACATATATAATAACTAGCATACAGTAATACGAACAGGCACGAAGCTGATGTGGTAAATATTCCTTTATATACATTATTTAACAATAATCAGTAATTATATATATATATATTTTATATATATAATAGTATTTAATTTCTGTTAGTTGTTCTGTTTCATTTTTATTTTTAACTTTGTACGTTTTGTAATTATTTTTATATTTTTAAATAACTATTAATTTAATTTTTTAATTTTAATTTCCTTAAAACTTTTTTGTTTTAAAAAACTTTTATTTCTTTTTAATTTTTTCTTAAAACTTTTTGTTTTTAAAAAACTTATTTATTTTTAATTTCACTGCTTTTATCTTTTTTCTTTTTAGATATAAACTACTGTTTTAATATTTAAGATTTAAATTAACGTAAAGCTTTTTGTTTTTTAAAACAATACTAATTATTAATGTTTTGGATACATCTCTTTCAAACTTTAGTTAATCGTTTTGTACGAAAAATTTTTTATTTTTTACACTTCTCGAGTTTATAACGTAAAAAATTGTGTTTTTACATACCTAAAGCAGTAAATCAGTAATCATTAAATCAAGCTACCCTCTCTACCCATCCGTGTCTATTGATCTATTAGATTCATATTTGATCTATTGTATTCAAGGTCTATAATTGTGTATGTATTATATATATATATATAATACAAAACAAAACTTTTATTCTATTATTAATGATTTTATATAACCCTCTAAAAAAACTGTATTTGTTTTTACATACATAAAAGCAGTAAATCAGTAAAATCAGTTAATATCAATACTCTTAAATACCTACTCTTATACTTACCCATTTATATCCGTTGATCTATAGGCTGTATTCCATTTACTATAGTCATATAGATTTTGATTGATCTATTTTACTATCTTTGAGAATTACGCTATTTGTTTTACAACTGAAGAGCTTTCATAACTTTTTGATGTTTATAACTTTAAAAATTTGTATTTTTTGTACATAACCTAAGCAGTAATCAGTAATCAGTAAAGCATAACTCAGTAAATCAGTAAAATCAACTGTCTCCATCCCTCCACCCTTCCATGATTATTTGATCTTAATTATAGTATCTTTGGATACTATTGATTTATCATGTACTATATTATTGGAATATATATATTTACAAGGGTAATGTCTCATGTTTTTTACCACTATCTCTCTAATTTATAAAGTAATATCTAGTTATAATCATGTAATATTCACATATTTATATTAAAGATATAGATATCCTACCCTTTTTTTTATTACTTTCTACACAACCACTCTTAGCCTCCTAAATTTCCCCTTCTCTACATGTACTACAATGATCTATTTGTTATTCACATATGATTACATATTATTCTCAATTTTTAGACCGAAGCTTTAATGCATTTATCTAATCTTCTTATATAAAATTACTCTCAACCCTAAACCACCTGAATAACTAGTTAATGACCAATAAGTCACAGATAAATTTTAATACTATCATGGTGATATAATCGTAAACCTCTAAAATGTACCTATTACCACCCAGGAACCATCCATAAGTAATATCCACTTATTATATACCATGATCTATTTGATACTATTGATCTATTTGATTACTACTTGACTCAAGGCATATTTCTTTTTATTAAAATTGTTTTATGTTTTACATACACTAAGTCAGTAAATCAGTTAAATAATATCTTAAAGTAAATCGGTATAAAATCAGTAAAAAATAGCAGTAAATCTAGTAATTCAGTTAAATATATCAAAACTCACCAACTAACTCTATTACCTCCTATCTACTAATTACCTCACATTGATCTATTGATCTATGATCTATTGATCTATTTGATATATTGATTCGTCATTGAAATAAATTATAAATATAACAATAAATTACATTAAGTGTGTTGTAGCATTTGCTGCAGTTGTTGATGTTGTTGTTGTTGTTGAAATAATTGTATTGCGTTTGATTGTTGCGTTTGTTGACTGTTTTATAGATTGTTATGTTGTTTAGAGTTGTTTGAGTTGTTATATGTTGTTATGATTGTATTGTTGTGTTGTTTGTTTGATGGTTTGGTCTAAGATATGTTTAGGAGAGATATAGCAATACACCATTTTGTATAGTTTAATGTTTGCCATTTTGTACAAATTTAGTATCCTCAAGATGATCTTCAACGATATATAACTATCGAAAAAATATAAAATCACACCACCACTTTTGCAAGCACATACAATAACATGTCTATATCTATACCTTTAACAGTTGTTCAGTATTTGTTATTAGAATATTCTTAACCTATTGTGGAGTAGAGATTCCATCTTCTCGCGAGAAACTGAAGACAACAGAAACTATATCAATTCATACACTAATCCTTAAGCCTGAACTGACATACTCTATAGATACATATTTTTCTCATTATGTAAAGATAGATGTAACTATAAATATTTAAAATTCTTAACATACTTGTTACTCGCAGAAGTGCTTTCATTCCTAAGCTAATTTGGGTGAACTCATCAATATTAAACTAGATAAACACTCATAATCCACGGGACTCTCTCCATACAATCAATTAATTTATTATTATTTTAATTAAATTATTATTATTAATATTAATTATTATTATATTATTATTATTTTATTATTATTATTTATTTATTATTATATTATTATTATTATTATTATTAATTATAATATTATTATTATTTAATATTATTATTCCACTCATCAACCTCCCTAGATTCTCTTATTTACTTAAGACATGTATTTCAATTTTTCAATACACATGCTCAATATAACTAATTAGGCTAACAGAAACTAAATATTTTACACACTTTATCAAAATAATTTTACAGTAGCAACGAGTCAGCTCCTTTATCCTAAGATACGGACAGCCATTAGAAATTTAGATAGTATAAATGACTCTATTTAATCATAGATAAGTTATTCTTTATTGGTCATGACATGATGAATAGGGTAACTGTAGAAATTATTGTGGAATTAGTCTTAATATCTTTTGACTCATGAGAAGGGTGACGAGATTTATTACTTTGTTCCCCTTATGTCCTTAACTTAACATCTGTTTTTTATCTAAACAGTAGTTTAATTATTATATTATTATTATTATTATTATTTATATTCATCTATTATTATGATAGATGATATACTAATATTATCTCGGTGTTATTTATTATTATGCATTCAATTCATTTCTTATTCATAATATGGATCTCATTCTCAACTCTCGGAAGTTAGTGATTTAATTTATTCCAATGAAATTATTAAATTAAGAGTATAGTATATGTGTGCATTGTAATCATTCTGAAATTATTCATTAGATTATGTCACATTTATTGATTTGTCATATATACATCTTTCTCTTATTCATTATTCATATTAGTGTATTATTTATTAGTGGTATCTTTTATATACTTTATTGAGTCCATAGCAAAAATATAGAATCATAACTATATTAAGAATGCGGGATATGAATAGATAAAAAGTTGATCAAAAAAGATAACAAATCTACACAGCATAGCAAAAATCATATCTAGCCACAGCATACATAATAATAGTGAAAGAAGGATTGGAAGTTTAAGAAAGTTCTAGAATGTTGGAGTTATCGGCAAGACAATCAGGATACGAGTAGGAATCTTCAACTATTGCTCCAACTCATTTTAAGATTTAGAAAACCTTTATTTGCGATGATCATTAAAATAACCAGGTATGTTGATTTCATAGAAATGTAAGGAAGAGAGAGAATGTCACCTAATTTGGAATTTAAATAGTCGAAGAATTTAGGCTAGATAGATGTCGAAGAATTTAGGCTAGATAGATGTCAAAGAATTTAGGCTAGACAGATATACAGAAGAGTTTAAGCAATTATAGATAACATGGACATTCGAATACACGCACAATCAGCCAGGGCCTAAGGTTGAAATTTCGCACACATGCACACATTATATGTACTAGACACTTCTACTTAAATCACCATTAGCTCGAAATCATTTAGTAGACACAAAACTGCATCACAACTACGCACACAAGTACAAAAGTTCTTTTGCTGAAAATTGTAGATAGATAAAGTAACAGGGAGCAGAGCAGAGTTAGTACAAAACGCAATTCTTGATTCTCAGTTTAAAATAAGACAATTCTATCTGTAACATTTATTTCCATAGGTATAATATATTAAGCAGTTTGATAAGACTGTAGCAAAGAGGAATGACAGCCAAAAGAGTGATTAAGGTCATTTCGAGTATCTATATTACGAGCAGTAAAGACATTGGATAGTATACTAAAAAAGAAAAATTTGCAGTAGTATAACTATGAAAAAAGACCGTGCATAAATAGGTCAGTAATAACCTAGTTAACCAGCCGAAGTCATCTTTCATACAACTATAAAGAATAACAAGAAAAAACGTCTCAAAACTTAGTGCATGAATATAGGTAAGAGAAGATACGATGTACAACGGCGCGAGTGACACTCATATACCTATATTACATCAGCTATATCGGTCACACTAACTACCTATATTCTGTATATACTCATTAAGAGATAGCTATAGAGATACTATTCCTGTAATCACCAAGATAACAATTAGATATTAAAGGTTGCTATTAACATGCTATATGGAGTATGCTGTATACTCAATAAAGATCATTCTACACTTCTATATACGATTCTATGAAATGGTGTGATCGATATGACCATAATTAAGATTTATATGGACTTTATAAGCCATATTGAGACAGCTAAAGTTATTTGTAAAACAACGAAAAATTATATATCTCATCACCTTGTCGTACTTACTCTCCATTCACTCAACTAGAGCAAAAATTCATATCGAATAACTGCAACATTAATCAAATGTATTTATCCAAACATAACATTAAAATAAGTTTCATTTGGAATAAAATAGTCATAGTAAATTGATAAATAGTTTACTGTTTTATTAAAGGCAGTAAATAGTAAATATATCAGTAAATCAAACCATCAAACCTAACTCCACCAACCTATATACCTCCCACCACGACTTATTATTTTGATCTATTCGAATCTATATTCATATCATATTTCGATAGTATCAATTTCGTGAGATAAACATAGCACATATATATATATAATATTTTTATATCAATATAGTATTCTTATAATACTAACCAGCTGAAATATATGCGTAACGGTAAACAAAGTTTTTACATTAATAAATACTTAACACACATATAACTATATTACCATGAACTAAGAAATATAATGTACAATCGTATCAGTAAAATCCTTAAAAATGCTACTATAATATAATATATATCTATATATATGTATGTATTAATTAATTTATATATATACTTAGATATTCGTATCCATTATACGGGCGAATAAACCTACTGTAAAATAAAAATTATCTGCACATTAACAACAGTAAAGTAAACACTAAACACATCGATAGCAAAAAACGTAACACTACTATTCACAACTTTTTCAAGCATATCTCCTAGCATATACAATGTTAAATTATTTGCATTAACATCGCAATAATTTCACAAAAATTTATGCATAACCTACAGTCTAAAAATCATCATACAAGACAACGAATATATATGCTAACTATATATAGTACCAAATTTTTTAACATCAACGTAATATTTTTAACGAAAATTCAATCATAATCCATCGTCTAAATATCATAATTAGCCCAACGAATAAATTGCAAAACATACTAAAGTTTACGCCAAACATAACAATTAATAAAATAACAAAAAATTTTATCCTGACATAATATAAAAAATAGATTCTTTGAATAAAATATCACATGTAAAAGCGTAATAGTTTAACAGTAATTCAAATTTCCATAAACAGTAACATCAGTAAATCAAAACCACCATATACCGGCAGTCTTATACTATCCACACCATACCGCCATGATTTACTATTGAATACTAATGTAATATCAAGTCATAATTTAATCGGAGTATGCTAGTGTTTGAGTAGCCTAATATATATATAACAAAAAATAAGTTTCGTTTGGAAATATACTGACCTATAACTGATAGTATATACTGCTTTAATCGCAACACATAGACATAAATTTTTCAGCGACGCGCCCCAGCTACAAAATTCGGAGATCAATTATAACTATACCTCAGAGAGATGCCATGAAGAACCCATACTCTAGGGGTAAACTACCCGTAAAGTGAGGGGGATTGTAAGCGGTTAATGTATATATGTCAACAGCTCACGTAAGGGTTGTGCACTTATGTTAAACAGTATGAAACTTTGGATAAAGTATGAACTTTTGATTATATTTAATGACAGTTATTCTTGCTTAAGTAACTGTTTAGTGATCTTTACGTTGTAATGTTATTAATTATTCTATGTCTTCACAATATGATAATGTTAAGCTTTTGTTAAGCCAAAAAACTTATTACGTTGTAGCAATATATTCGTATGTATCAGTATGATAATTAAGTACGATAATGAGTATAAATATTCTAACCATCGAATTCACCATGACGGAAAAAGTATAGTCTATATGTATATGTATAAGGGTTTTAGAGAATGAATGTTTGGAAACGTGCAAACTTAGGTATACGTTTTTAGTATGACATATTGGTGAGAAGTAATTAAAAGAGATGTTAATTTACTGATGGTTGTAAATTTATGGTATAGCCTACTAGTGCTCAGCTCATAGCGAATTATTCAAATGCATAAAAGATATGTATAAGTTGTGTATAATAGATCACGAAACTAGAATATATATATTATAGAATTTATAATTACGCGCTTGGAGGTGTAATTTGATATAAGAAATAAAGTCTTTATGCTGAATGATAGAATAACATAATTACTTTTGATAGTATATGTAACCACTTTTCTCATCTCGGTTGACACGTTTTAAGTTTGTAAATCGCATTATGCAGATATTTTCTTAGGAGCTCTGGCATGACAGTTTATGTATAAATAGGGTATTTAGTGTTTAATGGTTTAATATAAGGGACGATTGTGATTTGGGTTAAATGTGATACTGATGAGTAGTTAAATGTAAAATAATAAGCGATATGTTGGAAAAAAAGTGTCGAGATAAGAGGTATTGAGACTGTTGTCATGTTGTTAGAATAGGAACTATTGGTGATAAATGTCTAAATGAGCTTAATTACGCTATGATAATCGAATGAGGTTACTGTAGGAGAAAAGGTCAGTGCGTGTTGATATAATCACTCAGGTGTGAGTAACGTAGTAGTTCAGTTATGATAGTCCGTAAGTGTTTTGCTTGTATTAGACTCGGTGAGTATAAGCTTGTTTACGTTAGCATACTAGTCATTGATCAAGAAATATAGATAGGCACATGTAACATGAGGGAGTGGTAATGCGATATAGATTGTATGATATGAGTTTAAATGTTACGTATTGGTTATAAGTGTACGAATCCGAAGTGAGAAACTAATAAATGAAGAGTATTATGATTTAGAGACTAAGAAGAAGTCGCTCTAAGGGACAAGAGCATGTAGTACTGCTTGCGCGCATCATATCTTTACTCTATTGTTAAGCACATAAGTTATGGATATTTTACAAGATTGAAAAGAGAAAGCTTTGTTCATAATTGGGATTAAGGACTCTTAGTTATTATTACCATTTATGTAAAAAGATTAGATGTTAGGATTTGTGAGTTGTATCGTTATGTGAGTTATGTATGTTCAGTCATTGTTCTATGTAATGCTTTATGAATTGAGATGTATATATACACTTATTGTACATGAATTTAGCTATTAAATATTATTTTTATCACTATTATTATTATACTTGATTATTGTATATCGACAAGGTTATGATAATATTTTGGTTAAATATTATATGTTAATGGTCAAAATTTCCATGATATGTTCCTTATTTATTTGATTAAAAATTAGGTCTGAGTAAGGACGTATTTAAGTATATTAAAAGGATATTTTGTCAGTTAATGTTAACTAATTAAATTAATCTAATATCTTATAGATTATATGATATTATATGACTCAGATATTAGAACATTATATTGATGATGAATAAATCTCATTTATACTTTACTGCTATCAGCTATAATTTATATTTACATATTTGACAGTTAAATGAAGTCTATAATACTAAGCTCGTGATTTATGAATAAAATTTTGATTTTATATTTATTGTCTATATATGTTTAATTCAATTGTAATATTAATATAATATATTCTCAGGAAATTTTAGGGATTTTGGATTGAGATGGGAAGGGTAGTTTTTATTTTACTGAATTTTTAATGTCATAGATTTAATATTGGGTATATTGTAAAATAATAATAACCATAATTATTTATCTTAATATATAAACTCTATATAAAATATAAATATATAATAGCGTAATATTATTTATAGTATAATAAATACAAACTAATGTATTATTTATTTATTATAAAATTACTATAATTTATTAATTACTAATAAATATAATTATTTGATATAATTTATTTTGTGTTATGTTATAATCATTAATTATTATTAGACTTAGAAATCATATTTAGATTCTATAAGATGGGAAGATTAATGGGTCGTTGAGGTGGTGGAGGACTGTAGGATAATTATTGATATTATAGTAGGCTGCAAGAGAGTCTCTCTAGAGGTCTCCAGATTGGCATTCCAGAGGCTTTCCTAATAGATCTCTAATTCCATAAGGTCTACAGAGAGCTCTTATCATATGCAGGTCATATGTTTATTGATTATTTACTATATATTATATATTAAAACACGTAAAATATTATTTCTAATTAGTTATAATAACTTAACAAGAATTAAAATATGTCATTATTTTATTATTATTTTTTTTTTTATATTAATTAATTTATTTTTTTTTTTTTTTTTATTTATATTATATTTTATTTTTTATTTTTTATTAATTTTTATTTTTTTATGTTTTCTATAAAATATAAATATTTCTTTTACTTGTAAATGTTTCTGTTATGCATTATTAATTATATATTTTAATTTATTTATACTATTATTTTATTTTCTCTATATTTTTTATTTATTTATTTAATTTTTTATCTCAGTTTAAATTTCCTATGGAATCCATATTTCCATGTTCACCAGTTTATTTCCATTTTATTACTCAATTTTCTCACCTCAGGCTATTAATTAATCTATTTTCCTATTTCTCCATAGTTTCACTAATTGGAATTACCAATATATTATTCACATGTTCTTAATCTCAAAGGAATTCTATCTTAATTTCCTATCTTTTTCATAGTTTATCTCCAGGAAATTTCAAATTTCTCTAGTATCTTCAAGATTCCATTAGGTATTTTTTCCACGTGATTATTTCCAGACTCGTGATTTCATCTCCAATTATCCTAATTCATAATTTATTATTATTTATTTGATTTATGTTGTCATGATCGTTGTTGTCGCTGTTGATCTCGGTTGATGCGTGTGCGTAGTTGGGTCGTGTGAGAATGGTGCGTATGCGTGTATTATATTATTTTTATTCATTTGGTAGGAATCGTATATTTCTCTATTAATAGGTATTTATTATTCTAGGTCAATATATTTTATTTATATCTTTTTTATTAATTTCTAACTTTATTATTTATATATTATTTTTATATATTAGATTTTTACATTTTTATTATTTTTATTATTATATATATTTTTTTTTATTATCAGTTCTGCTTATTATAATATTTATTTAATTTAATTATTATAACTATTCTTTATTTATTTATTTATTAATCATAATTATTATAATATAATATATATATATATATATACTCACTTTATATATATATGTATATATATATATATAGTATATAATATATATATATATATATATAATAATATTATAATATATATAATATATATATATATATATATATAATATATAATATATATATATTATTATATATATATATATATTATCTAGATATCTATATATAGATTCTATTATATATTATTTTATTAAATTTTATTTTAATTTATATTTTTTGATACTTTATTTATTATTTTTATTTAATTTATTAATTTATTTATTTATTAATTAATTTATTAATTAATTATTTATAAATTTATTGAATTAATTAATTTATTAAATTTATTAATTAATTTATTAATTATTTTATTTATTAATTAATTATTTTTATGTTTCGAAAATAAGACTTTTTCGTCGGTCGAAGCGCGGAAATCTCCCTTCCGGGCGGTCGATTCGTTTACTTCCGGTTTCACTTCCGGCCTCCAATACCGACGCTCAACTAATATACTATATATATATATATATAATATATATATATATATATATTATTTGCATAATATATAATATATAAATTATATATTTATATGACCCATGATATCTATCTATATATATATATATTATATATATATATATATCTATATATATATATTATATATATATATATATATATATATAATTTTGATTTTCCTACTCAAGAATTTTGACCACGAGCCGCCACTGATACCGGTATATATATATATATATATATATATATATATATATATATATTATATATATATATATATATATATATATATATATATATATATATTATATATATATATATATATATATATATATATATAATATATATATATATATATATATATATATATATATATATATATATATATACTATATATATATATATATATATATATATATATATATA